>OMKZ01032161.1:10785-68762 GCA_900302535.1 Neoniphon sammara | reverse complement strand
AGCAGCACACACACACACACACACACACACACACACACACACACACACACACACACACACACACACCTTGAGAGCACATTTCTCCCCTGTCTTCTTGCAGTAACATTCTAACACTCTGCCATTGATTCCCAGGCCAAGAACCTGCGCGGTTATCTTGTAGTCGTCTGTGACTGCATTTCGTCTGAACTCAAGTTTGGGATGAACAGGTTGCTGGGAGCTGGTGCTTCCCAGGCTCTGGGAGTCACTGCCGTGCGCTGTCCCTTGCTGCTCAGGAATGGCATTTATCGATTGTTCTCCCTCGTTATGATGCATTTTTCCCTTAAAAGCCAGCAGTGGTACAGGGCAAATGTCATCAGTCCTTGCCACAGACAATGTGCAATGTAATCCTAATGGAGCCGCAAACGTCCCAAGAACCGCTGCTTCCGGTGGGACATTTCGACACACTTTGAACTGGCTAATACACAGTAATGAACAGTCTATGTGGTATGCGCGCAAAAAGGCGGCGACGAGAAATCACGCAGTATTACTGGCATATAAAACGTCATAGGATTCTATCCAAACACAGGACGTTAGGGATAATGAAACTCAAAATGCTGGGAAAAAACAGTTTTGATGCCCCTCCCGCAGTAAGCCTGGTCCTCATCACCGTTATCTGGCTGCTTCTTCCTGCTGGCGAAATGAAACCTCTCCGAGCCGTTTACGTCAGTGCGGAGCGGCTCAAATTCATTCACTATTCACGGGTTTTCTTAAAGGAACCACCACGCGTAAAGGCGCACGTCAATGCGCAACGGAGACCAAAGGCCCGCTGCAGACCTTGAAGCACCGCGCGCCCCACTGCGCCGTCTCCCGTGAACGCGACATGTGGCTCCCCAACATGCACACGTGAGGTGACGAGTCTGTACATTAACATTATGTAACATTGTGTAAGTGTAAAATTACACTACGACTGTGACTTATGTGTATGAGAGCATACAATATGTTTTATATTCTCACTTGTTTCATGCAAAACAATGAAACACCCCAAAAATCAAATAGGATAACTGTTGAGTCGCAAAAACCTGAAGGGAAGGAATTAAGTTTGTAGGCTATAGCTGAATGACAATTAAAGGCATTTTGATTTAAACAATCGGGATGTGTTCTGCCAGTTATGTGCTAGATTTTTCATTGGATCGTGAGAGAAAGTGGTGCTACAAATGCGCAGGGAAGGTGGTAAGAAATCATTAAAAAATTTAACAGACACCCACTAAATAGACGTTTGCGCATAAATAGACAATTGAGCTGTGCCGCTGATTTGCAGAGCCAGATCTTGCAGAGCTGGCATCCTTTCCCAGTTATTAGACCCAGTTGGTCCTTATAAGCCCTCTCTCCTGCTGCCTGGCACAACGCCCAACAGCGATAAGCAGATGTATTAAAGAATTAAAACGCATTGCTTTGGTGCTGTCAACTGTGACCATCGATATTTAATATCATATCCTTTGGCATGTGACCAGCAGACTATTTACCCTGTCTTTGCTGTAGTTTGATAGCCTTTTGGTGCGCAAAGGGGTTCACATTCCTTTAGTGCCCACTGCCCACCTTCCTTATTGGTGCAGAACTACACTTTCTGCATTTCATATTTTACTGACCCTTTCATTGATATTACTGAGAAAAAAAATATATTGCACAATTCTGAAACAGCAGTTGCTCACACTTAATGATTTAAACAAGCTCACAGTTTAATTTTGAGCACAACACAACAAAAAAATCTCTACTTCTTACAGATCAGTTACATCAGCCGAGCACTAACTTACTCTACCTTGTATGTGTTCATGGCAAACAATTTATTTGACATCAGTGCAATCGGATCATTAACTTATAGGTCTACTTTCAAAATATCTTCCAATGAGTAGAGCTGTCTTTGCAAGTGATTTCAATTAGATGTTTGCAGTGTATACTTATAACATTCACTTTGTCTAGGATGCAGCCTGATTCAGATACATCTAGTGAGACGATAATAACTACAGATTTCCTTTGCTGTGAGGCAGTAGCTGGCTATCACACTATGCTGAAGACTTCACTAGCCCTGCAGCGCCCGGTCCAACACATGCTCATCGTCCACAGGGAAGGGCATAGTGACGCGCAGCTGCCTGTGCTCCTCCATAGTGCGTTGGATGGTCTCATAGGCATTAGAGTTCCCAGACCAGCAGCGACGAGCCACCTGTAGAATGCAGGACACAGAGATTAGATCCCATCAGTGGTGTTGATTTAAACATCATCTATAACCTGAGTGACATGTTTGGCATCCTGTGACATCTTGTGATCATTGACATCAGTGACGTATGTCATCACTTAAGTTGCAAATCCACCAATTCTTCTTCTCTCTACTATCTCACCCCATTGGAGACGTCCCAGTTGAGCATCAGAGTGGCTCGCTTTGCTGCCTCCTCCGAGCCGTCCAGCAGCAGACCAAAGCCTCCGTTCATCACCTCACCCCTGGGCAAGGCACAGGATAAAGTAGGAAACACATTGTGGAGCAAAATATAGTTAAACTAAATATAAGCAGGGCCCTGATTAAGAATACCACTGAAGAGGAATATTACTCAATAAATCCTGATTATTCAAAGCAACTGACCCTATATGCTACTATTTGGTAGATAACATCACCTTACCAGCCAACTCCTCCACCATTGTGCAGGGCTACCCATGTGGCGCCCCTGAATGCATCACCAACAAAGTTCTGGACTGCCATATCTGTAAGGCGGAGACATAATGAACTGACATCTGGACACTTTTCTTTTGATTATTCTTAGAGTATTTGTTATTTAAAAAATATACAAAGTGACAGGAAAGCTTGGGAAGAGAAAAAGAGACTCAGATACAACAAATACTGTGAGTATGCAAGCTTTAGTTTGCAAGATGACAGCTTTTTCCATAATAGTCAGTAGTAATCAATAATAGATTGTTAATAGAAATACTGCGTGGTCTGCATGTACCTGCACAGAAGGCGGACCCATCATACACATTGGAGGTCTCTCTGAAGGGGCTGTCTGTGCCACTGACATCATGATGGTCTCTGCTGATAACCACAGGAGCCTGAGCGAGACAAACAAAACAAGTCGCTGTCACTGAAAAAGCCACAAGCCCCTGTGAGAACTTGCAAATGTGCAAACAGCTTTAGCATGTAAATACAAAACTGTCTTCCTAGTAGACAGTGTATCCTCTTACTGAAACTCTTCCAGCAGCAACAGCTTGGTTGATAGCCAAGGCAATGCGGACTCTGCCTCTCTGGTCAGAGTAGAGGATTCTGGCTTGGGATCCTACCACCTAAAGACAAATGAGAGAACATATCTCTTTATTTGTCAGTGTGATTTGTACTTTGGTAGTCAATGCAGGAATAAACTATCCAGAAAGTCACTTGCCATCTTGTGTTTTCCAGCCTCTCTGATCCAGCGGATGTTGTCATTGTACTGCTGCCTGATTTGTTCAGTCACGTTGGCACCAATCTCCTCCAGGACAGTGGCAGCGATATCATCAGTGACTGCAAGGTCTTGGGGGTTGCCAGAGGTGCACACCCAGCGAAATGGGCCAAAGCCCAAGGAGAAAATGTCCCTGTGGAAAAGGCAGCAGGCGAGGGGAATCATGCACAAATTATCACAAGAGAAAAACTATATGAATATTTTTGAATGTGTCACCTGCCTGGGCCCTAATGATATTATTATGTTATTGTTATCTTCAGCCAAATCATAAAAGTCATAACTCACCCCATAATGTGCTGGACATAAGATGGGTAGCGGAACTCAGTCGCGCCACCACCGACCTTTTCTACATCTGCTCCTGTAGAAGCAAAAGGAAGCACAAGCCTTTTTATCGCACTGGCATGGACTGAATAATACTGCTGATATCGCCTGTGTGTGTACATGCTGTATACTGTGTGCTGTGTGTGTGCTGTGTGTGTGTGTGTGTGTGTGTGTGTGTGTGCATGTTTTGAATCACTTACCAGCTCTCTGGGCCTCCAGGAGAAAAGCATTGCCATAGTCCCAGAAGAACATGCCTGCATCAGAGAGCTTGTTGATGGCATTGATCTGTCTACAGAGGCTGAAACAGTACGGAAATCACCCATTGTTTTAGCTTGGTAAGATTTTAACATTGCAGAAAATGTACCACAATGCAGTGCTTCTGTCTCATGTTTCTGACCTCTCATGGACCACAGAGCGGAAGCGGCTGGGGTCGGTGGTCATGAGCTGGTTAGCCTGGCGGAAGCTGAGCTGGACTGGGTAGTAGCCTCCACTGAACGGGTTGTGAAGGGAAGTCTGGTCCGAGCCCAAATCCACTAGGAGCTCACCTGTCCTCTCATATTCTAACAGCAGCCTCTCCCTGACAGACAGACACACAAATGGAGGTTAAGAAAGCAGAAAGACATTAACAAAACTGGTAAATATGCAGGACACAGTGGCTACTTCCTTCTTGATGCAGACTGGGATGGGTCTGGGTGGCAGAAGGTTTTCACCTTTCACTCACCATAGGTCTACAACATTGCCATGGTAACCCAGACTGAGAGGGGTCTTGGTGCTCTTGGCCTCTCTGTAACACACAAAATGACAACAGTTACTGTTTCTCATAGCTCTGGCCAGGTTCTATTTACAGGAAACATTCTGCTGTATCCTCAGTGGGATTTGGAGCCTTTTGCCCGAAATATGGTGCAGTGCTGAGATGCCAAATATTCAAAAGATTAGATTGCACAGATTCAGTTTGGGCAGGGCTGTTTAGCTAACAAGACTGCTGCTTAACACTGCAATGTCCAAAGTACACACACACACAAAAAAATGGTTATATCATAATTGATACCATTAAAATGAAGACTACATTAACAATTTGGAAATGATTTTTAATTATTTTGCAATTATAGTTTTCATGTACAGTATGCATGCACTTTTACTTTGTTACCTAATACGCTTAATGCAGTGGTCCATGCTACTAGTGATCTCCATTAGCCAGCCCTGCTCATGTCTCTTTCTAAGAGGAGCTTCATCCACCTACAGAGGATCAAATTCATACAGTCACACTTACTTATTTCCACCATTCATTCAGCACTGATCTACATAACATTAATAAAATAGCTTTTGTTCTGCAGTGTGTATTAGTGGGAAAGGACTTGTAAACAACTGGCCTCTGCAATGACTCCCACACAGCCAGCAATGACAGCAGCTTTAGCCTGAGCTCCACTCATGCCCCCAAGCCCAGAGGTCACAAAGACACGCCCCCTCAAGTCATCAGTGCCCAAGTACCTCCGGCCCGCATTTAGCACAGTCAACTATGTAGATAAAGGCAGTCAAATACATGAAACAAAAAACTGCACCATTTTAATATGGACTAATTTTCACAATGTAAGGCAGTGCAAAGTTTACATGAACCATAAGGAAATACTACTGCACATTTGTTTTATTTTTTGACAAACCATAGTGCCATGAACAATCCCTTGAGGTCCAATGTAGCAGTAGCTTCCTGCAGTCATTTGACCGTACCTGGTAATGGACCAAAAAAAAAAAAAATCATCATCACACAGTAAGATTGCAACACTGTCCTGTCTATGCAGTGCTGCAGTATTGGTAAAAAAAAAAAAAAACAGAGAAACTCAATGATTTACCAAAAATGGCTTAAAAACTTACATTGATACACCGAGAGCAAACATCTTTTCATACTGATCTCTGGAAGAGTAATTTGGAATAACCTGTGTGAAGCACAGAGATAAGACAAACTAAGTGAAAGTGTGATTAAATTGGGATGCATGTGTACTTAACCAAAAAGGGAATCACTCTCAAGTCAGATGTGTGTTGTACAGTTACCATGCCGTTGGTGATGATGGCACGGGGTGAGGAGGGCAGGCTGGGGAACAGGCCCATTGGGTGACCACTGTACATGACCAGAGTCTGCTCCTCTGTCATCTCACTCAGGTAATGCATCACTAGTCGGAACTGCACTCAGACGCAAAAACAGATTTTGTTTTGACTATTTAGTCTCCAAAGCGTTGTCAAGGGTATTACATGAACACATGCTAGCTCAGACCTTACCTGGACCCAGTTACTGAACACCTGTCCGTTCCCTCCATAGGTGACAAGCTCCTGTGGAAACTGAGGGAGGAAGAAAATGAAGCTGAAACAGTAAATTATACAAAGGACTTCAAGTAGGGATTTTTGAAGCTCTTTCTGTGACAGATGCTCACCTGGGCAACTGCTGGGTCCAGGTTATTCATGATCATGAGCATGATAGAGGCTGCCTGACGTGTGCGACATGGATACTGATCTATGGGGTACGCTCTGAGGAAACAGGTAAACACACGTCACCATTGTTGTGAAACTGCACACCACCATCTTGGGAATACATGCCAAGATTAAGTTGGTACACATGATATATGGAAGAAATCATCAGGACGTCTCACCTCATGGGTAATGTGGGGCAGAAGCGGTACATGTAGATGTGCCCATACTGCCGCAACTCTTGAGCAAATTCAGGTGCTAGTGTTGCATGGTGGGATGGGGGGAAATAACGTAAGGCATTTCTCAAGGCCAGCTAGAGGGAAGATAAATTTCGGTTAGAGAACACGGTGCAGTAAAATCTAGATCATGAGATCAAGAATAGATCATGAGTAGATCTTTTACTCTTTTTTTTTTGTTTTCTCTAACTGCCAGAGCACTCCCCTTATCTCTCTTAATTATTGACTGCAGCCTTTGCTCTGAGATTGGGCAAACAGTTGGGAACCTGACAGAATCTATTTTTCTTTTGGGACAGCACATGAGCTAACAGTAACACCACCTAAGCCAAGGTGGAGTACCAATCGTGACATAATGTCTGTGCTACCGCACGCGACTGACGCCTAGCAGAACAATTTTGTGACATTTGATTGTGTTTTACAATCTTTTTGAATACCGTTATATTTCATGATAATGTCCATAGGTAGCAGCATATGCTGTCAATTTCCTTTTTGATATAGTTTTTGACTGCAGACCAGATATGCCAAATACGACATGAACCACTGGGCATCCTCTAACTTGACAACTGTCCACTTTAAAAGATATCAAGATGCATCTGTTCTCAGGGTGTCTGCAAGACCTGAAAAGTATTAAAATGTCTTAAAATTCCAATTCATGGCCTTAAATGGTCTGGAATACATTTTAATATAACATTTTGAGTCTAAAATTCAGTTTTAGAAGTCAAAAAATTGATATCTTGACGAACTCTTCCCCTGGTGA
Organism: Neoniphon sammara; assembly: GCA_900302535.1. Classification (NCBI taxonomy): domain Eukaryota; kingdom Metazoa; phylum Chordata; class Actinopteri; order Holocentriformes; family Holocentridae; genus Neoniphon; species Neoniphon sammara. Next base: position 61,536 of record OMKZ01032161.1, on the reverse strand, counting down.
GAGTTTAAGCTTGTCATGCAGACTATCTCAAGACAGGTCACAGTTGTTTTTCTAAATTTTTTCAGTAATGAAAATGCTTTTATTTTCCATTTTATCTAGCAGCAAAAAAGTCTTAAAAACTCTTAAATTTAAATTGATGAAATTTGCAGGCACTCTGTGAGCTGTGATACAACCATTATACTGTACCTACACCACTACAGATTTACAAATTTGTGAGTAAATACAATTATGGCACTGATAATACATTTTATTGTGTATACTCACCCGCTTCTCCTCTGCTGTGAGATTGGGGGTCCGGATAGGTGCATGTGGCACTCTGGGGTCTCTTCCCCGGTTAGGGGGCAAGGGGTCCAGGGGTAAACCACTGCATATTTCCTTTAAACTAGACATCCTGTTGAATATCTGCTGTCACAGACTTGAACAGAGACTTGGAGAGACAGAGGTCACAGTGGAGATGGGCAGGCAGCTCTAAACCTCACTGCAGCTGACCGTCTCTCACCAGAAAGACTGAACTGTACCGGTGTGTGACAGTTTGAGGGCGATCACTCATGTCCTTGCTGCCCCATTGGCTCTTTGGCCTTCTTTGTCCTTCACAGTCCACCAATGGTAAATCATAGATGGAAAAGGGTGTTTGGTAATTATTGATCCCTGAGTGAGCTTGATGTGGCACATACTTCAGTGGACAAACACTGACGGAAACCTCTGACCTCCGACGCTTAGACATGTAACTCAGTTAAACAAAAACACATTTCTGAACCTTTGGCCGGGTCAGCTTTTCTATTCATAACCCAACCAAACTCAAAAGCTGAAATTGGAACCAGCAAAACAAAAATGGAAGGGACGATGTTGCAATGATGTTCAGAGCTTCATATGAAATCACTCCTGTGGTCAACTTAGTTATCTTGTTTGCAGAGCTCACATGTAATCAGATGTAATGATGTAAACACATATTTTATTCTAGGTTACGTAAAATTCCAATATCTTCAGTCCATTATAAGGTAATTATTGCAACATTAGTTCTACCAAATAGTGAGCTTTTAACAGTGTCTCACAAGAGAAGTTGATGTATAATACAGTTTATTATAAAAATTTCAACATTATGCACTTCAAGTCAAGGTGATTTGATCAATCTTTTTTGCATACAAATAATCCACCCACAAAAACATGAAACAATATTCCATCAAGACATTTTGAGTTGAGTTGAGGTAAAAGAGTCTTAAATCCTAGTCAACAATGAGCAGAAGAAATCAAATCCCATAGGGCAGAGGGCAACTGTGCAAACAAACTGCTAAGGGTTTGAGTCCTCAGCTCAAAGCTGTGGTGTATTCTCAGCTGCTGTCCATCCTTCAGGCCTCTGTGAATATGACTTTATCTGTAATGAACACAGATGACTCAAGAATAAAGGTAACAGAAATAAATGAAATGTGGTATTATTATGAAGCATTAAAATGGTTTTCACTGTAATCTTAGGTTCAGAGCTGTTATGGATTGATTATCAAAGGAAGGGTATGTATGCTACACATCAGTACTATGTATACTGAACTTGGTCCTTGCAGTCCTTGACCAGATGCAAAACTTATATTTTCTTACACTGTTCTTACACTGGAACAGTGCACAAAGGCAGGACTGAAGAGCCTGCAAGAGAGGCCGCATTTTCATGAATCACAAGTTAAAAAAAATATATCAACCAAACACATCCATAAATAAAATGTTATTAGCAGTGACAAGAGCCTCATGGTTCACGATGCCACAGAAAGGGCAATGATGAAAGTCATTATTAGCTTTCTGCTGAGCTCTCTGTGGGGGGCGGTGTGGGATCGGCAGGGGCTGATGGAGGGGCAGGACTAGAGTCTTGATCAGGGGTAGAGGTTGGGCTAGGAGTTGATGTTTCTGCAGTGGTGGAGTCTTGTGTGGTCTGGTCTGTTTCAGGCGATGTTTCTTGCTTCTTCTCATCTTCTTGTGGGTAGAGCTCGGGGTAACGCTGCATACACTCCTGCATGGCCCTGAACTGCTCCAGGCAGTCTGAGCCCTTCACCTCCTCCTTACTGTAATGGAAGCAGGAGAAGGCGTCCTTAAATTCAGTCCCACAGGGACCACTGGCCATCCCACCAAGGCAGGGGCAGTTCCAGTTGATCTCACCATTGGGAAGAATCAGACCTAAGATGAGAGAGGAGGTTGAGTGTTCACTCTACACATTTCAGATGGTGCTTTGACCACAACCATGATGGAATAAATGGCAGCGTGATGACACAAGTTTCCTTCATCTTCAACGGCTAACTTTAGCATTACTGATATTAGTACTACATTAGCAATGTGATTCACTGCTAACCAGAAGACAGACCTATACTTTTCAGGGTGTTTGGTAGGAGGTGATAAGGAATATGTTATTGATAGTTGGTCAGGGATCTTTTGAATATTGCAGTCACATTGCATATTATGTCAGTATCTTAATAGTATATTATCTGAGCTGTAGTTAAAGTCAAAAGGCATATGGTTCTGAATTGTATCTTTTCAGGAATTTGACCTCAGTGTCTTGGGAAATTGTTCCAATATCCTCGTATACAGAGTAGTGGTATTATTATCTGAGTCAATAAATAGCTACATGTGTTTCAGTTTTTTTTTTTTTTCAAGACTTCAGTGGAGTCTTGCTTTGAGCTGAGGACAGAGACAAAAAACAACAGCAACTTCCTAACTGGCACTTTGGCTGCTCCTCACCTCGCTCCTCGTAAGGATCATTGGGATCCTCTTCAACAAGCTCAGCACTGCTGGGTGTCGCATGGTCCTCTTTGGTGACAAAGATGATTCGGTCTTTACCTGGGTGTGCAACATGTGGAAGCATGACGTTAACCAAGTGACAGTGATAAGCGAACTGCTGCAGGACGTCATCCAAACCACATATTTGCTCAGTGACATACTGGGCTAATAGTGCAGAGTATGTGTTACGTGTTCTAAGCCAACATTTTGACATAATATGGTGGTCAACACTGCACTTGTGAAACTAATCACTACACTCTAAATATGAAATCAGACAAAACGAGGAAAAACAAGTGCAGCAAGTTAAAGGGAAATTCCTCCTTATAACGTGTTATTCTGAAATGGTGAGCATAAACTTGTGACCATTTCCACCATAAATAGGACATAGGCTTTCGAGTTACGTGACACCAATTTAGCAGCAACATTCGGGATTGTTTTTTTAAGAATACGAATGTATTTTGACATGAGAAACGATGAACGATACAACATAACCCTTTGATGTGAAAGGTCAGACAATCTGATGTGACCCACAGGTAAGATTTCCATTCACTGTCAATGGAGCAAGTACAGATTTTGACAGTCGTTATTATCTGGTTCTTTCAAAAGAGGCTGTTTATTAACTTTAATCCAAAAACAGTTTTTCATTCAAACTTCAACTAGCAAACTTCAGTGCTAGCATGTGAGATAGCTCGTTAGCACAGCATGGTTACCTTCCTCCCTGACCGAAGACATTTCTTCACGTCGTGATGGTTTAAATTCCACCCTCTGATCGATCCCAAACCACAAAGGATATCACGTTTTAGTAAACACAACACGAAGCCTCAAAAGGTTAGTTCAATCCAGCTACAGCAGCCTGTTTCACAACTATCCTTGCTGGATTCATTCAACACACGTTGGGTCAAGCATTCGCAGTGACGTCATCACGTACGACGGACCCATTAGATGCCCTTTTCAGTTCCTGATCAGAGGTGCAAGAAGAAAGCAGGAAATTCCCATCAGAGAGAGTTGATGTTAGAGAGTGCCTTTTTTTATACCCATAGTAGAGTAGATCTGTAAGTGAGTCCTGTGCCTGCTCACAGTACACACGTAACGTTTTGTATTATCCTTCTCCACAGGAAAAAACAACTACAAAATAAATACTTTATTGGACTAAATATTCACACTAGACCAACAGTGCCATTCTCTAACTCGGTGGTTTTCAAAGTGAGGTTCGCGGACCTCCAGGGGTCTTTGAGGGACTTCCAAGGGGTCCACAGCAAACTGAAGAATAGATTAATTTCACTATAATTTAACTCACTAGAAAATGTTACGGCACTAAGAAATGTATGAGTGATTATTTTAACACTATGTTTTAATCTATTTGAATATCACTTTGAATCTGTTTGTGTTCATTTAAACAATATAATACTGAACACAAACCAAAACTGTCTTTCCACGAGGTCCCAAGGCCAAAATCACTTCAAATGGGGGTTTGCTGCTCAATGGAAGTCAACTCAGGGCATCCCAAACATGTAAAGTTTGAAAACCTGTTCTAATTTACACTACCCATTATGAAGTTTAGGAGCATGGAGGCACGTGTGGGGTGGAGGGGGATCTTTAATTATTTATGTGTTGGACAAGCAATTTGCATTTGATACTATACTATGTTCCAAGAGTTATTCAGACTCAACTGTGAACTTCTATATTTAACTCTATGTACAGTCTGTGGCACTGGAGCATGACATGTGCAAATTCATCTTGACCTATACACATTGAGCAAGCCCAATAATCAAATGAGCCTTTTTCCCAAAATGAGGTTTTATTGAGAATGTTTTTCTAGAATAAGTTTGTTCAGAACTGCATTTCTTTTTACATATTCAAAAGAGATTATCTTACACTTCAGAGGAATTCAAAGTTAGGTAATGCATGGTCTATATACAGAAAAACAATGCACGGGGTGTGAAAAAAGTGATCAATGCAATTATGCAATTATAAAGCAGACAATAAAAAAGTAACCTCACTCAATCTTACAAAGTGGGTAACAAGAATGAATGTGGCATGCTAGTTAATACTGCCACTCCCTGGGAATGCCACATTTCAAAACAAGTGAGGATTCTTGTTTTCAATGGTTCGCTGGAGGACTGTAGCACTGTACACATTCACAAAATAAAGTAAACAATTTGATTTGACAGGTGGGCCCTAATGTGAACCCCATGTCCTTTACTTACAGACCCTGTTTAAACAGTTTTAAAACAGGGTCACAATTCAGAAAAATTCACGATTCAGTTTCTGACAGTTCAGTTTCTGGTCCACACCATCCCCTGATATGGAGGTTAACAGATCAAAAAAGATAAAAGTTGAAAGGTACAGTAAGGGTATAAACTAAGATTACGTAACACCAAGCATGGGTGATTATGTTTTACAAGCCGAAAATCGAATGCTTGTATGCACACAGCAGGAGGCGGACCGCCCTCGTCCAAGTCTAGTATGCCTGCATACTGAAGAGCTCTCTTGTTGGTCTGAAAAAAGGCCAAGCTCCTGCATCATTTCAGACACTTGCCGTTAACCTCATCAATTCATACACAAATGAAGCTCTTAAGTGAATCTTTGGGAGCTTTATCAATTTCAAATCAGTTAAAAAAACTGATGAAGTATAAACTGAGAGGTCAGGCTAAGTGTTATTTTGAAAGATGAGAGGGAGCAAACGGTTGTTATTGTCAAGATGTAGTCCCACCACGTTGCTACATCCTACTTCAGCTGCGATTCCTGAAGACCATTTCACGGGAGATTCCCGGAAACATCCCGAAACTGGAGAGCCAATTATGCAGGTGATTGACATAGATGTAAAATAACAGCAAGTTTGGTGAGGCTAGGTTGGTGCTCGCCCGTGTGTATTAAAAGTTGGTGGGAGGTGGGAGAACATTGGCTTTTCTAGAAGAGCAGGGCCCCCATGCTGCCCACTTCACTCTGCTCTTTGACAAAGATCTCAAAGTACTGATAGATGATGGTGACGGCCAGCAGGATACCAGTGCCAGAGCCGATGGCTCCGAGGAAGTCAGCCATCACTGACAGACCACCGATACAGAGTCCACCAAAGGCAGCAGCAGTAGGGATGTACCTGCAACACACAATGAGAAAAGGCTGAAAAGGATATTTGTCCATAGAATTTAATCTCAAGGTCTTTCAATAGAAATATTTAACAGGTGAGACTAGTTGATGATGACTTCCCAAGGCTTATTACCAGCAAAGCAAAGGGGGGAAAAACACTTCTAATGTAAAAAGGCAACTCTTTAAGCTAACAGTCCCCAAGATAAAACTGTGGAATATTAAGGATGGTTAACATTTTCACACTTCAGGCAATGCATTTTGAGTGGAGGCACTTCCTCAGGCAATACATTTTGCATTAGAAGTTGTTCCCCTCCACTTATTTTCATGATAAACACCTCAACTGAATAGTGTTTGTGGGAACTATGCAATGTACCTATCAATGGCATATAAAGCTTATGCTTCTACACTTTGTGCTTCCTGTAAACTAGACGCAAAATTCTTCTCCAACTATTCCAATTCTGCTGTGAATTCAATGATATAAATCAATTGTGTGTTTTAAGCAGGAAATCCCTGAATGACTCCACGTGCACAAGATTATAACCTTATCCCCAGAAAAAAGGTCAAACAGCAACATTTTTTCTTGTACAAATTTGGCAGTTGTTTGATCTGAGGGAGAGGTGTTTCTACACATGAAAAAACATTACAGCATGTGCTGAATAAGAGAGGGACGCTTCAGCTTTCTGTGCCCTGTCTCTGCCTGCTAGCTCACTGCTGAGTGTTGCGGGTACAAGCTTAAGAGACATAAGACACTTCAGCAAGGTCATCAGTGACGACCTTGCTGTAGTGTACACAGTATATAGTGAAAACACCGGAGTATGCTATCTGCTATGCCTTAGTACTGCACTTGCTCATACATCAGTGTACTTTACTGTATATGGTGTGTGTGGTTAAGGAGATATGCAAAGAAAAACTAACAACATATACGTCCATGACCAATAAATGGGAGAAGGTTAGGAGTACCTGTTGAGTTCATGGACCATTGAGGTCTCTCTGTGTCCCCTCATCACCATTTGCTGCTCCTTAAGCTGTTTCGCCACCTGGAGGATTGTGAAAACAGAGCTCTTAAACACCAGTTCCTCTGAATGCAGCCCAGAACATCAAGTGATGGTGAAGAGTTAGGACTTACGTCTTTTGCAGAGGAGCCTGAGACTTCGATCCATGTCTTGGAGAAAAAGGCACATGATCCAAGCATGAACACAATATAGATGAGGGCGTGGACTGGGTCCTCTAGAACAGACCCAAATGACTCTGGAGGAGAGAGGTAGTAACAGAGTCCACCCACAGGGTAGGCACGGGCTGGGCCACCAGACGATGTGTCCTACAAGCACAGGAGGGGAAGAAAAGGCTTCAAGAGGCAGGAATATTTTGTCTGATCAACTGGGGGAACACATTATGATTCCTCTAATTTCCACTGTACTGCTAAAGCTACATCTGGAGCTATCGAACTATAAATGCACCCCGGGAGATGCTACACCTGTATCACATGCTGTTTTAGTATATACGCAATTTGTATTATCATGTGATGTCCCAGTTTGATGATGACCTTTGACAGAATTGGAAAAAAAATGATAGCGAAGGTCTTGAATTGACCCTCAACCAACCTGCAAAGTTTGATCCAAATTGGATAAAAACTGTCCAAGTTATCACTGTGACATATAAATGCCAGTGATTACAATACAACTGCCCACTATGCTTTGTGCAGGTGTAATAAAAAAATGGTTTCTTGATGAATAATATGACAATTTTGATGACTTATATATAAAACAAGTGTTTGTGGAAGCCCATTTATAGGCGGTTGATACAGAAACTGTTAAAAATGTGCTGTGGGAAAAGCTCTGACTAGTTGAATACTTACAGACCAGGTCCCCAGCAAGTTGACAAGGAAGTTGCCACTGAAGCGTGTGGAGAGCATCTGGGAGATAACGTACAAGTTGGAGACCAGGGCAGACTGCAGGATGATGGGGATGTTGGAGGTGTAGAAGAGCTTAATGGGGTAGGTGTTGTACTGGCCACGGTAGCGAGCTGACTTGATTGGCAGATCCACCCTGAAACCCTGTAAAAAGTGGAGAAAAGAACAAAGTTACAAATTCAGCTGAGGTATCTGTATTACCTTACATCTCATCATGCCCTCCATTAGCAGCTATTTAAAACCACAGCAGCTTTGAGCTAAGGTTCATATTAGGAAGGGAAAGCAACTGACCTGAAAGTATATGACGACAGCAAAGACAAACACTGTGGCAATGAGATTCATGAGGTTGGGCAGGTTTTGTCTGTAGAAGGCCTCTCTCAGAGCTCGCACTTTGTCTGTCCGCGTGGCCAGAAGATGGAAAAGAGCGATGATTGCTCCTTCAAACTCTGTGCCTGGAGACAAGAAAGTCACAAGAGTCAGTCACAATCCTGTGATGTGCACAACAGCAATAGGATGCACTTTCATCTATAAATATACACATCAGAGCAGTGCTCACAGATGCTTTTTCATACTTATTCCCAAGACTCTTTGACTCTCTTACCTCTGCCAGTGTTAACAGTTGTGGGGCTGAAAGCCTTCCAGACAATGGTCTCACAGATGTTGGTAGCGATGAACAGGGAGATCCCAGAACCAAGGCCGTAGCCCTTTTGGAGCAACTCATCCAGCAACAGCACGATCAGCCCAGCAACAAACAGCTAAAGAAAAACAGAAAACAGATAAGTTCACGCGTTCACACATACAGTCAGCTGGGAGAGTACTGACACAGTCATGTGAAAATGTTTCTATGGGCTATATACTTAGTAAGTTAACATTTATGGTTGAAAGATGACAAGTTGAGTTTGTAGAGTCTTAGCTGCTGTTTCTGTCTGTGCTATATATTTGTTTCCATGATACATCTTAGAAGTCATTTTCAGTTTCACCTAAGAATGTATTTCACTTCAGTGGTAAATTCAAGTGATCAAAACAATGTAATTGATAATTTACCTCTAACATAATGTCTGTGTGAAGTTTGAAATCCATATTCTTGGGACTTTCCTCTGAGATTCTCTGACAAGGCCTAAGTACATCTCTTGCTGTGTGTAATGGGGCTCTTGTGGAACACAGAACAAGTGGAACGCGTTTCACAATGAGTAATTTAATGTTTCGGCCCTGAACTCCTGTACCAGCGAATCATCACTGTCCTCCTACTGGGCCATATGACTCTTCAGCAATAAGCAGACTACAAACTTGCATTTGAAATCCACAGGACAGTAAGCCAAGGAACACAGATATTTGCCTGGTTCTCCATCTCACTGTATCATGTCAGTATGGTAGCACAGACACATCTTACCTCTAAAGTCTCAAAGATACATTATTTTACAATCGGTTATATTTTGGGCATGATATCGCCAAGAAAATCTTTCAAGAACTTCTAAAATCTTAATGTGAAAATATCACTTTAGGTCAAGCTAATGTGACTACACAATCATTGTGAGGGCAACTTAAGTTCAAAGGATGAACGGTTAATGCAGTTAAGGCAGGAATGTAGCATTGCTACAGACAGGAATCCCCCGTCATGAGATGGATGATTCCACTGAACTGGTATCATTGGTCCAGACATCCCAATTCCAGTTGGATAATAACTACACCGATAACTTTAGTAGTGACAGAAGTCACTACAGAGAAAATGACAGTAGTGAAAGAAAGAATAATTAAAGTGTGGAGAGACAGTGAGAGAAAATGGCAAGAAACCAAGAAAGTGGAGAGAAAGGAAAAGGGCAAAGAGTCTTTGAATGACTCTGCTTTACTTGATGTTTCTTTGTCCCACAATATAAATAAAGCTTAAATCGGGGAATTGTCTATACCACCTGTCTTTCTCTAACACAGAGGCAAAAATTTGTCAGAATCAATATTCATTAGTTTATCCTTTTGTCACGTTTTGATTAGAAATGCACAGTCACAACTCCACATGTCCCAGTTCTGTATTTCAATTAAAATGCTGCACTCCAAGTTGAGAGAAGGAACAGGTGGGACTAAAGGAAATGTTCACATTCTCACCTGAATGATGATGAGCAGACAGATCCCAGCACCCATCTCTGAGGGGTCTCCGTACATGCCAGTCATCACATATACAATGGCCTGACCAATGGTGATGATCATACCAAACACTGGAAAATATTAACAGCAATTAGAAAATCTATGGACTTTATCATACAGTCTAGCCAGACATTTACAAAGCGTCACTCAGTGATAGTTTACTTACATTTCTGAGCTCCATTGAAGAGGGCTCTGTCCTTGGGGGTGTCTCCAACTTCAATAATCTTAGCTCCAGCTAGCAACTGCATTATGAGGCCTGACGTGACAATGGGTGAGATACCCAGCTCCATCAGAGTACCTGCAGGGAGAGTTTGGAGTTAGGACATGCCAGGGGACAGCAGACATGTATTTCTCTTACTGCTATTACTGCAGCTGGATAATTACCTCTGTTAGAGGCCAGAATTACTCTCATCCAGTAGAATGGATCTGCAGAGTCTGAGGACATGATGCCAAAGAGTGGGATCTGGGGAAAAGGTTACCACGGAGAACAGGTTAAGATTTTCACAGTAATGCAGTTTGATTGCTCCTATGAACTGCTAAGTGCTGCAAAGAATGCTTACACTGAAAGCCCTATTTTACGCCCTTTAGGCACAAAAATGTAAACAACCAATTTGAGGGCAGTTAAAGGTAGCCAATACAAAAACTAGGCACAAATCCACAATGTTGACCAGCTGACCAATTCCACCACCTTGTTGAGTTATTCCTGTTTTCCTGGCTTAAAGGCTCAAGGCGACAAAGTAAAAATATCTGGCACCACAAAACGACACTGCCTGGAGCATAAGTTAATAGACCACTCAATGTGTGAGAACAATAATATTGACAAGGCTTACCTGGCAGCACACCAGAAAGATGAAGAGAGTGATTGCTGTCCATAGTACTTTCTCTCTGAACTGGATCTGTTGTTCAAACACATTATTGAAAGTTTAATAATAGACATCTCAATCCAAGGAAGCCAACACAGGCTAATATACAAATGTAGTAAAATAGGGGAGAGTACAGGTTGATTACATACACACCTTTCTTTCCGGTTTCTGGATTTCAGGTAATACTGCACAAAACGGCTTTATCACCTCCAAGAATTTGACTGGAATCAAGCAAACAGGCAACAAAGTTAGTTAGTGGTAGATGTCCACCAAGGTTTCATCACTGCTAGTAGGACGTGGCATTGAATGGGGGCGGACTCAAGTGAACTTAGCCTATTACCAATATCAAATACATTTGGAGTAAAAAAAATGCATATTTTATGCCTTTTATCTCACAGACAGCAAAATCATCACTGCAATGTGTTTTCCACTATCAGTAGGTACATGATTTAGGAAAAGCGGGGTCTACAAAACGCCGGCTGCTATGCATCGTCATCACTAGACTGTCACTGTCTTTGAATGAGTGGCTAACATGTTAGCTTACAAGATTGTTTTCCCAGCCAACAACAACGACCAGAGAGCGTCTATAAACACTTAACAAGTAAGGTATATATCAACTAAAATACTGACTAAATTATGAATTTTAGGCGCCCAGTTTCTTGACACACATGGCACACAACAGTACAAAGTAGCAACTAACGTTAGCTAGCTAGCAAGGTAAGCTAGCATACTGTTGATGCAAAGGTTAATACCTACCGTTACTGCTTAGCTAAGTCGACCAAACAGTAAAAAACATTTTCTACCTTGTTAGACAGGTTCTGGATATCAGTCTCATATAATTCATGTGTCTAAAGGTGATACTCACTCCCCATGATGTCCCAAGTGTGCGCTCCTTTACTACAAGGATCAGACCAGACCAGCTCTGTGTGCAACCGGGCAGGGAGAAGGAGGAGGAGAAACTTTAGAGACACGTCACCACTACACAAGATTATGTGACGTTTCCCTACAGTGCTGTACATAAAATAACATAAAATAGAATAAAATAAATTCGCACCTATATATGTAAGTAGGCTACACTTGTTTTTATTTAAGCTATATAAATTGTCTCTAATAATTTTACCTCAAACAATGACATACGATCTTTGTTTATCATAATATCATATTGTATACTTCAACTATACGTAGTTTGGTGTTGTTCCAGTAAATGAACTGACATTATCCACCATGATAAAGCATTTCTCCTTTCTCTTTCATAACTAGGACAAATGAGGGGCCCCATTATTGTATGATGATGATGATGATGATACTACAACTACTACTAGTACTATTGGAAGGCTACTACTGCTACTACTACAATTACCACTTAGTTTCCCCCCTATAAACATGAATTGCCTTGAGTGAATATTGACATCCGGTGGTCAATTGTAAAATTGCACTTATCTACTTAAGAACATATACGTAGACTGTATAAAAGATGACACCTTTCATGTTCATCATGCCAAACTATTGCATTCCATGCTGTATAGGCTATCTTATCGCCATAAATAATAGTAATATTTCGTTGGGATCTCTCCTAAAGAATGAAAAAATGTAGATGCCGTTGCAGCCACAGGCATAGCTCCAGCAGCCACACGTTTGAAATGCAATGCTGCCTTCACAGCTTCATATTTTACCACAGTCTGTAAAGCCATTCAGATCCAAACCTCACTTTCTCAGTCTTCATATAAAACTTTCTTTCGTGTAAAACAGCTTGACTATGAACTCACCTGTACAGCTTCCAGTGGCAATTAGAGCAGTTAAGTTTATTTCACTTTAAATGATGGGACATCTTTTCTTTACTGAAACACAGATTAACAGAAAAGAAGTAGTTAACTGCTGGATTGTTTAAATGTGTGCATCTCTGTAAAAATAAAACTTTGCAAGTGCATTTTGGTGTGAGGGGACCACATATCTACTCTGACCAGCAGATGATGTTGTTCCTCCACATACAAAGACGTGTGTATCTCCACCAGAGGGCAGCAACAGTTTGAAAATCAGTTCAGAGAAGTGCAAGGTCGAAGATATGACAAGCAGTTTGAGAGTGACACAGAGCTCCTCATATGCCACACTGACTGCCAACATAAACACTGAGGCAGAGCCACGCACACACATTTCTGTTATTAACGACCATATCAGTGTCATACAAGAAATGCAGGGACACATTAAAGCAGGAATGTTCCAAGACCTGGCAGTTCATTCTGTAGTCAATATAAAAATTACAGCTGAAGGAAACAGTAACCATATCTGCAGACTATCATGTCAGTCACCTGGCCTGGCCCTCCCTCTCTGCAGACACATTCTATATTGGCCCTTTATTACCACCAGCTTCTGCATATAGCCATAACAATAACTGACTTAGTAGCCACATTTCAGAATCTATCAGAATAGTTCTTACAAATGTATGATTGACATATAGCCTACATATGATTCAAAAGTCAGCACTCAGACACAGAAATGTTGTGAAACAGGTATATGGATGGCCAGTGGAGTAGTTGTGTGATCAAGTGTAGGTGAAGTGTAGGCTGTGTCTGCGTCAACATGCCTGTGATTGTGTCTGTTTTTATGTGCATGTTTGATGTTTATGTAATATCACTGTTGATGTGAAGTCAGTTTGATTCATGTAATACTGTAGTTTACATACAACCTTTATGTAATATGGGCCACTTTACAGATTTTATTTACCTTCATTTTCTTCATTCAGGTTTTTGGTTTACCGTGCCAAGCAGTTTTAGTGTATCTTTTTTGTATTTGACAATTGATTTGACTGCAGCAGGGCTGATCAGAAAGTGCAGAGGAGGCTGGATCTCAGACACCAGAGACGAAGTGAAGCCTGCTGGCAGACAACTTGAGTGGCGCTACATCACCGTCTGGTGATGTCCTTTCTGCCCATGAGAGCTCTACTCCTGCAGTCTGGCTTATGTGTACTACTGAACTTACCATTCTGCTGCTGCCGCCTTCCTGCTGCTAGCACTGCTGCTCGGTTGCTACCCTGCTTTTGCATTTTCCTTTCCTCCCACCACCACCCAGCATCCACCAGCAGTCTTTGTTTCTGCCTGGTCCCAATGGAGGAGAATTGCATTATCACTGTCTGTACTCTCATTTTACTGGCTTTATATAAACTACAGGGAGTGTTAAGAGTCTTTAAGACAAAAACAAGCTGCACTTACATTAATTCTTAATAAACATTTTATGTCTTAAAATGTGAGTTGTCTAACTCAACTTACTGTTAGCCCTTTTGAGGTGCTCACTTGATCATCCGACTGACACAACAAACCCATGTTACACCCCTCTAACACCCAAGCTAGGGTTCTACATATAGCCATGCACCCTAAATAGCACAAGGGATACTTATATCAGATCCTGTGCATTTGCAAGTGTTTTATACATTAGAGGCTGCGATGCCCACAGCTATCAAGTTGACACTTTAGTTGTGCTTAGCTATGTGAAAGCCTCTAAGTCCAAATAAGGCAACACAACATTATTTTACAACAGCGCTATTTCCAAAAGTTTATGAGAGTCATGCTTTTGTATGTGTATGTCTTATCCCCTTATTGCAATGGATTCGCCAGGTCAGCTGAGGAAATCTTCTCTGTGGCAGCCTGTACTTAAACACACACACCCACACACACCACACACCCACACACACACACACCCACACACACACACACAAACATGCATGTGCACATACCTCGAAGGTGTTTGTTCAACACCTTGCTTACATAATGGTGTTTGACTATGCAAGGAATGTGGACCATGCAAGTACAAAAAAAAAAAACTTTTGCTGTTGTTCTTGTATTCCAATGATTCCTGCTGATTTCTCACACGTATTATTTCTTTTAATTGTCACCAAAAGTTCAGCTGCTCTGATGCAAGTGTTGATACTTTCACAACTTATTCCCTACATCAGTTTGCCCACTATGTATCTGAACCAGGTCACTCACAGCAATCCCTCTCTGTTTCCAAAGTTCAGATCAAGGGGCTTGCATTCCCCCCTAATTACGGCTGTTGTACATGTGTGATTGTGTTTGTGTGTTTGCATGAAGGTGTGTTTATGAATCTGTGGGTGTTCAGCACACTATTACATAAGTGACAGCACTGGAATGATAATTTCTGAAGAGGCGAGGTAAACGCAGATGTCAGGGACTTTGTAAAGGCCACATTGATGTTGGCAATGACACAATGATGCTTCCTTCACACCAAAACACCACTGCCTGGGTTGTGTGTGTGTGTGTGTGTGTGTGTGTGTGTGTGGTTAGGGGAAGGGCGGGAGAATCAGGGCATGCATGAGACAAGAAACTGTGTGAAACCAGAAGTCACAAGACCACCATGAGACTGAACAGTGTGAGTCACTGCCGGCTCAGCCTGTGCTATCCTGCTTTTCCTGCCTTTCTGGAATCATAACCATAGCGGGAGAGTGATGGTCAGCCAAGAGAGTGTAACGTTTGCTGACACATGTCAAGATTTCTTTGTCTCTCTCAACACTTTTACTATCATATTTTCTTATTGTGACTCATGCAAATGGTGGTCTGAGGTAGTCTTGAAGTCTTGAAGGTAGTCTTGAGGTCTTTGAACCTGTGCTGTTTTCAAATTTGAGGTGATGTAATGCATTATCTGTGTCAGGTTGTGTAAATATTACTATCTACCTTGATTACAAATTCAACCCAATAAAATACAAACAGATTATTTGTCATAATAAGATGTGCTTATGTGAAATCAGATACGTTACTCCATTATCCTGACCTTCACATACCCTCTAAGACATAAATGCAGATTGAGATTTGCCTCACATCGAGAGTTGTTTGTGTACAGTGGTGGCTGAATGATTACCAACTTTATGGTGTGCTGTTGTCTGAACAGGCTTTACATTTCTGAGAAGTTTCTGTGGTAAACATCCACTCTGATCTCTTATTGACTCACCGGTTGCTGACATATTTCATCACAATAATCATATATCTCGTAGACTAGGGGTCAGGGGTCAAGGTTGGTGCAGTTTTAACAGAAAGCGTAAATCGTCCCCATAATCCACAGCAGTGATCAGGCAGACAGAACATTGTGTCCCCGACCTCATGCTCCAGGTTACATAAACATCGAACAGATCAAAGACCCCTTGCTCCTTCTCCAGCCGTTTCTCACGCAGCATTAGAGCATTAATGAAGGACAGCTTGGCTCTTCAGCTCCAAGCAGCTCAACTGTGGACAACAAGAGGTGTGTTTCTTTAACCACACAATATGACAAGAAATTCCCTCAAAGTAAACCTGGAAGTCTGCGCATTACACCTTTAGTTATATCATTTCATATTCAAATCAATAAATGTAACCGGCATGTCACAAGAATCGATGCTTAGGTAACAAATCAATACCAACATGATCCCTCACTCTGTCACTATTCTAATGCCGCTTTAGCCTGTATGTTTAAATACTTGAAAGTAAACAGAATATGTACATGTACAGTCATGCTTACAAGACCGTAAATCAAAATAACAGCACATAATCACACCATTGTATTTATTATTACAGCAAGACATTTCATACAGTTCCTCAAATGTGAAATTAATATTTTGTTGGGCTGCTTTGTTTTATACTTAAGGGCCACAGGCCGATATTGCACTTGGTACTCAGTCTTCTTATTCTAATATAGGTTATATGTTTAAATACTGTAAACACATAGAGTTTCTGTTTACTTGTTGATGTTTATTCAAAAATTTGAAATACAGGAGTGCATGCTGAATAGGATTTGTATTTTTACTGTGGTATTAAATCAGGTAGCAAGAATCAAAGAATTGAACTGGTATTGGTATCAGCTTTGGAGCCAAAAGATTAATGATTAAAGGTTATTTCCTTGCTTCAATAGATAGAGTTAGAGTGAAAGGAGGCAGGGGGCTCAAAGAAAAATAGATGGGGGTAGGGATTCTGTGTCAGAGATAAGGCTCTGTAAATATCACCTTGAAAGTGCAGGGGGGTAGAGCTGGGAGGGGTATGCTGTTTGTGCTGTTGTCCGGCTAATCTCACCACAACAGCTGTGCTCAGCATGGCCATCAGTGTCTTATATAACTAATGCAAAGATTCCCTGACAGCACTTAGTGTAAACACAGACAGGACTGGGAAAAGAGATGACCCGGGTGGAAATGTATGGCCTGGGTAGCCGTGCTAATTAGAATACAGACCACAGGCTGGGTCTAGTGCTTATACAAGCTGGATGAAGAGTATGGCTTATAGTACACATGACAGCCAGGAGAGGAATTCAACTTTTTCTCAACAATTATAGAATATTTTGATGTCCTTTAATGAAAGCCATTATACCATTTATAGAATATTAAACGAGACAATGGAGCCCTCCACGGCACACCACTGTAAGACAATTCATTTTCAGTTTTTAATCTTGTTAGTCATTAAAATTCAAGACAGTCTGCTGAAAGATTCCAGCTGCAGCTGAAATGAATTGGCCTTTATAACCTTTGTCACTGTATGCTGCAGTAATGTTAATTAATTGCGCTTAATACCTAGATAATATAATCAATGTAGAGCCTGTGAATGGGAGCATGTTATACAATGAGCACTGCTCAGTGAAACACTCTGCTTACACCTACACCCTCACTAAGCCACCTGTGGGCGTTGGAATTACTTCTGGGACAGACCCAGTCGTGACATGTATGAAATTATCAACTTATGTGATGAGGATTAAAGCAACCATGTTTAACCTGCAGAGAACCAAGACAATTAACGGCTGTGCAGCACCTTTTTCCATTGACGTCAGAAAGTAGTGTGACTGACAAGCTACAGCACAAGCCCACCAGAGTTAACAGTCCTCGACTGCAGTGCTGTCAACAAGCTTAATCCAGATTATTTCAGACTAAATACACTCATAGCTCTGTCTGCCTTTCTTGTCTTGTCTGGGCTATTTTAAGTGCACATAGTCATACACGTCACTGTTGTTGCTGAAGAGTGAGTGTGCATGTGCTACTATGTGGACTTTTTGTTTTTTGGTCCCATCTTTTTTGAACAAGGTTTGCCTGAGAAGTGACACACAATCACAGTCATGCACTCATGCATTCATTTGCTCACTCTCTCCCTCATTAATCCCATCCCACCCCCCATTTAATTATTAATAAAAATGGATAAATATGTGAAATGTATGGTAAATATACTGTATTGCTCATGAGACACAGCTGTGTGTGTTTGGTGAATGGAGGCAGGACTACATGGATAAAACTACAGCTGTTGCTGGCCTGGCCTGGGCCATCCCGCTGGGCAGCCAATGAAAGATAAAGCTAAACAGTGTATAAAACCACTGAGCAGTTATATAAGGCCAGGCCTGACTCAGGCTGCCCTCGCCAGAGAGACAGCAAATGTTCTTCCCTCACTCTCCAACACAGCAGAGCCCCTGCTCATGGTTTGCATCCTCAAAAATACAGGATTCTTCTGCACATCAGTGGTGTTGGATGAATATGTCAGGAAAGGATAGCAGTCGTGTTTCTGTGCTGCTTTGGTCCACCTGTGTTTAAAAGTAGATTATCATACCCATCATTGACCTTTGACCCCAACATTCAGTGTGAAACACAGAGAACAGTGAACACTGACTTATCTCTGAACTTCAGTCTTGTATAACTGTGACACCAACAACAACTGCCATTGGGGACAACTGTATGCTATGCTATGTATGTATGTATGTTTCTATTTATCTATCTAGCTATCTAGCTATCTATGTAATTAGCTATACACAAAAGGTTAGTCACACAGTAGCATACAAACCCCTTGTATGGTTATGAATTTCAGCTGATGTGTATTAAACCTACAGTGATAAAGGTCAAAGAGCTGATAATGTTCTACATTGAAACAGTGGCAATAGTACAAATGCAATAGCGATAAATGTGTGATAGAAGTTTGCTGATATCAAAATGGGCCAGCAGCAGTAAGGACAGGGTGTTCAAGCTTGTTACCTCCTTAATTCTCCTAATGATTAGCTGCGGTGGTGTGATTTCTACCTGCCAGACCCTGTGGCAGCGTGTTATTATCTGATCAGTCTCTTGAATTGGGTTCATCTGTGATAGGGAGTGTTGCCCAACAGTCTGTGACATCATACTTTATGTAGATAGGACACGTCTCGAATGAACTTGAATGACATCAGACAATCAGGCAAGAATTTCCTTTGGACTGTGAAGAATGCCACTCCATGCACACTTGTGTACTATGCATGTGTAGATTCTTGCACCTATGCTGAATGCACGTGCATTCATTGAACTGTTACCAAAAAGAGATTTTGATCACACCAGCCCCTACACCAATGCCCACTATGTCCCATCAAGGTCAGTCAGGCATTATTGCTTCTTTCCGTCCATTACGAAAGCACCGGTATGATTTATAACTTTAGATTCTTATCGGGAGCTTAGACCTGTCATGCCACATTACTGTAATAACTGCCTTTGTTAAAGAAAAAGTGTACTAATATGGTGAGAAAAAAAGCTTTATGGTTGTTTGTTGTTTTATTTCTGAGCATGACATAGTTGGTCTTTTCTTTGCTCAGTTATTTATCCAGGTTATGTGAATGGGGCCAAACAACTACTGATTTCTTTTTTGGTTCAACAGTGCTAAAAATAATGCTGCTGTTGCCATAGCAATTCGTCACCGTTACAAAGCCAATTCAATCACCAAGGCAACTGACTGTGCCTCCACCAACACACACATACACATCTATCGCAACCCAAAAAAGCCAACTAACTCCATGAAAAACCAAAATACAAACATAGAAGATAAAGAATCGTCAGTGGCCAGTTAAACAAGCTTGAATATACAATGTGCCATGCTGGGTAAAGATATATTTATCTAAATCTGCCTCCACAGCTGGCAGATGAGCAGGGATTGCAGTTATTTTTAGACAGGAAAAGGGAAAATGATAATCCCCGATAGCTTGTGCCTCATGTTACCATCCCTCCCAAACTAACTCAAATATCTGTCTGACTTTCCTCTCTCTTTCCCTTGATGATACACAGTGGCCTCCCATCATCCAACCTGACCAACGACACCCTGGGCATGAAAATTGATGAGAGATCAAACAATATATATGAAGCAAGCATCATCCACCACTCTTAAGCCTCTGGATGCGGCATATCACAGTGCTATGCGCTTCACAACTGGGGGCAAATTTAGGACTCATCTCTGCATTTTATATGACAAACTAGGATGGTTTTCTCTTGCAAAGAGAGGGTAGTACACTGACTTATTTATCTATTTATTTGTTCAGCAGATGTCCTGACTACCTTTGTTCTCTTTAAGCTTTAAGTATAGTAAATATGTCACCAGATCACAAGATTTTATTTTTTTTTAATACAGCTCATGTCAATACAGTACTGGTGCTTTGAAACACTATGCCCCATGTAAATGGAAACATTTTCAAGGCACTTTAAAAGTAAAATATCTCCTTCTGTTGGAAAATTTTAAAACCCTTGTGTGTGGCTATGTTGACACTGTCTGTAACTGTTTCCTGGCTGTGAGAGGTATGTAACGTGCGATTGTGTTGTGACATTTGTCTTTCTTCTTTTTGTATATGTTCTTGTTGCGCATAGGTCCCTCCTGAAAAGGGGATCTCGATCTTAGTGTCACCACCTGTTTAAATAAAGGAAACTAACTAACATGGATAAATACATATATAGAACTTACGACTGAAAACAATTAAACTGTCTGGATATTACAATCCTCCACAGAGAGAACAGAGAATTATGGGAGCATTCGTACTTTGTAGACTCTGAATGTATGTTTTGACTTTTATATAGAAATAACCTTTACTTCCTAGCAGTGATAACATATCAGAACCAGAATATGATTGATTGTGCTTTCATGTTTGGTACACAGCTGAAGCTCTTGCTTAGAAGACCTGTATTATCTATAACTTGATGGGACAGCGATTGAACCATCCAGGTCCAAATAAAGGACAAGACCCACCCAGGTCCAAATGTTGTTAAAGCATCTTTGTCTTTCTCCTATGGTGAACATCATGTCTGGACATGTGAGTCATCTGTACCCTCTGACAGAGCCAGTCGGTTCGAACCAGCTGTGACTGGACTATGGCAGTAATAATGGTGGGGGGTTGTGGCTGTCAGGGGAAGCACTGAGCAGCATTACTCAGTAAGAGTGATTCACTGTGAAAGCACCATGCTACTGTGAATGAATGCTTCTCATTCCACATACATTATACACCAACAGGACATCCAGCATCAGTGAACCAATATATATCACATTCATTTTCTCCTCAATATGTGCGTAGATTATAGCTAGGCAAAAAAAAATCCATGCAGCTGAGTATTGCAATAATTTTTTACAACACTGTATCAATCCCCTAGCCCCTTGTATCAATATGTATTGTTTATGTACCTCATTTTCATGTTATGACAATTCAATTTTTTCCTCTGTGTTAAGTAAGTGCACTGTGCTAATTCCATTTTAATTAACTGCAATGGAATGTTGATTAAATTGTTTTTAGTCAGTTTGTCACCCAATTAAAAATTAAAATATCATATAATACACTGTATATGTTGTTAGTATCTTTAGCTCTATTTATATTTTTTCTGTAGAATATTGCAGTGCATCGTGATACAAATCACATTGTGACCCATGTGTCATGATACATATTGTATCGTGAGGTCCTTGCCAGTACCCAGTGTACAATGCTTTTTCTTTCATTTACCGTCACAGTGACCAGCCACTGTTTCTTAATATAAAAAAAAAAAGTTGAACTTGTTAATAGCCTGTCAGCCTGTAATTATGCTAACACAAAAACTGGCCTAAGCCAGTGCTGAAACTGATTAATGGGCCTCCGCCTGTGAATAGGTTTTTGTAGTTACTTCATCCATTTGAAACATCTTGCAGGTCTGCCCAGGGCTAAAAGTAGGTACCAGTTACCTCCCACCTGGCCTTGGCATAAATTTACTCCTCTGTCACAAGTAAGCTGCTCACTTCAGCCCCGCCCATGCCTACTTTTCTGCGTGCAGCAGGTGAGCCAAGCTGCTGAAGAGCGAGGCTGCATTCTGGACAAACTTTCCACATGGCGAGTCTCTTTCCAGGCCTGCCCTCCTTAGCTCAATGTGTTTTCCAGTGTTTGAAAGCCAATTTGGGTTGAGTATAAAGCTACCGGTTCTAAACAGGTCTCACTCTGGAAGTCAGGCTGGAAATGTCAACCAAGTGATCATCTGAGGCAACTCACATACTACAGTTAGTGTGTGTACGTGTTGGCAAACTTTACACCACCTCTGACTTATGATGCCTCATGCTTTGCACCCCGCACAGCTCTGTTGGACATTTTTCATATTTGAAGGTTATAATCTCAGCCCAGGGTCAACCTAAAGTGGAGCAAGTGCTGAAATGCGTGCCAATCACGGATGTCGGCACTGAGCGGCAAACAGGCCAAAGATCTCAACTAAACTGCTTAATAATGAACTCTGTAACTATGACGCACACACAGCGAGATTTCCGGTCTTTGTGTGTACACTGGTTCACGCACACAGCACTTATGGATAAATGAACAAAGCCTATTCCCCGGCAAAGGCATTCGTCTGATTGACTTTGGTCCAAACTACATAATCAGAAGAAGTAAACAGTACCAGGTCCTGATTATTTGGCTCATAACCACAGCATAAGACCTTTTGATCCTGTAAACCTTATAGTCCATATATTTGTGTTTTTACCATGATCCTCATTCAGGGCTAGCATCATCTCAGAAACAAACACTTCTGTGTTTCAAATGTTTAAAAAACACCCAACCACAAATGTATGAGATGTGGGCAAAAGAAAAATCTTTCATGTCATACAATCTTTGTTCTGTGTGTCACTTCATATTGGCCTTTTGTTTCTGCAAACAAACTGGCCTGCAATACAATGTAAACATATAATTCTTGTGCTTACAAAGCAATGCAAATTTCTCATGTAAATTATATCACATACAACCCTGTTTTAATAAATGCTCTGATTGGTCGATGGTATGCATAGTTAATGAGGTACTTGTTGAGATCCGTGTACTGGATGTTAAAAAATACATATTAAGCTGTAAAAGCCCTTCACTTTATTACTGTAATTCCTTGGTAACTTTTACTTTCATCATTTTCCTCTTTTCTTTCCTTGCAATGTGAGAGCATGACGTTTGCTCTGAAACTCTCCCCTGTACTTAGTCATCTTTTTTTCCAACTAAAACTAAAAATACACCTCTGCTGCCTTGGTGAGGAAAACAATATTTCAAGGTAGCTCTTGTTTTAAATGAATTTGATCCTCCTAATTTGGGCAGATTGGTGAACTTTCAACATTGAGTTCAACAACGTTAAAATCCGTCATCTTGGCTCAACTTGGTGGTCCAACAGATGGTTAGACCACTGTGTCTATTGGTCTGCTGGAACTAAAAAGGCTTTTTAGATACATGTTAATAACAACTCTATGCACTCTATGTCCACTTGACCAGGTTATTCATAGGTAGTACTGTAGAGGCATTTTTGATGGCACATTTATGTTGCAATCTTCCCTTTTTTAAAGTGTCGTGCAAGAGATGCCTCTTTTTCATCACACAGGTTGTGTTGAAAATGGATTGTGTAGTCCTCCATACAGGACGTCACTAGCTGGACTTCTGTAGAATGACCATGTCATAGCAGGATTTCAAAATCTTCCCTTACGTCTAATAGAGATGGTGACTCAACTTTTTACAGCGTTGCATCCATATTATGTTATCACCATGTACCATTCCTCTTTATTCACAAGTCACGGCATGTAGCACCCTGCTCTTATTCAGCGTAATGTGTGATTATCCCCTGCCCTTTACTCATTCCACTACTACATGTCTACCAAATGTACATCCATCTCTCCACATTTAATATTTTCTTTAAAAACATTCACATGCACAGACTAGACAAATGGATACCACATAGACAGTACATTTTACCACAAACAAATGCCTTTATTGTCCAAGACACCGTTGACACACAGGTATACAAGAGAGGTATCTGCACTTGCAATAACAAAATTCATCAGAGTCCATATC
Organism: Neoniphon sammara; assembly: GCA_900302535.1. Classification (NCBI taxonomy): domain Eukaryota; kingdom Metazoa; phylum Chordata; class Actinopteri; order Holocentriformes; family Holocentridae; genus Neoniphon; species Neoniphon sammara. The sequence continues at coordinate 37,737 of OMKZ01032161.1, read as the reverse complement.
AGAACAGAACATTAAGAGTGGTAAAATGGAATGTAGTCTTTGTCTCCATTTCTTTCTTTTTTATTTTAACAAACAGTTCAAATAAATAAAGTCTCTATATAGTCTTTGTATCTAGTGTTCTTATCAATATATTCTCTTCTTTAGTCACCGTTTAAGGAATGAAGAGGAGTAAATCAGACAAAAACAAAGAAAGTGACAAAACAAGGATATTATCCCCTTATAATCCCCTTTCAAAATGTCCTTCATTTAGAGGCAAAATAATACAGGGGAGAAAAATGGTTGAAAAGAGGCAAATCCCTTCTTCTACACCTAAATTATCTTGTTCTTCCAACACAGAGCGTTGCTGTAAATCCAAGTGTCCAGAGGACACACAAACCATGTTTGTTACTAGGGCCTTAAGAGACACCATGACAAATGCAAAATGTCTGACTTATTAGAAGCTTAAGGTGTCAATTGCTACAAGGCTGCTGACCTAGTCAGTCGAGGTCAGCTTGTACAGTCAGCTCCCCCACTAAAATGTGCTGTGCTGTTGGGGAACGGCAGTCCAAACTTCACCCAAAAAAACTCTTGTTGTTTCCACAGGGAAAGCACCAAGTCAAGCTCCTAGAACTACACTTGAGCTTAAATTTTATTTGCGTCTCGCTCACTCTTTCTCTCTCAGAGAGAACTTACAATAAAGAAGCTGATCTGTAACAGAGGAGGAGCGGGAAAGGAGAGTTCTAGGGTGCTACAGGAGTCCCTGTCTGTTAAGAGACCGTCTCTTAGAAGATTTCTCCCACCATGTATAACAAAGAAAAGGAGCAGTCCCAGAAACAGGGAAAAGTGCAAGTAAGAGCACAGGCAGCCCTGTCCCATGGCAGGTTAGGGAGGGTGCCGGAACAACCACATGGATCCTCCCCTGACCCAGACGTGTCCCTGTCCTGCCCCAAGCAGAGGAGCGTCAGATCACCACGTAGGCAGAAGGACAATGCACCTTTAGAGAAGCAGGGCTTCAGCTGTGCTATTCCCAGGTTTGAGCTTCAGAGCATCACCGCTCTAGTCTGGTCTTAGTCAGCGCTATGATCCTCCAGCTGGGAAATGATGGTGATCAGGTTCTGGAGGCCGAAGATGAAACCACTGTCCTGTCCCTCGTGGACAACGCTGTCTTCCCCATAGTGTCGACAGGTGGTGTGGGCAAAGTCAATCATGCGCACGTCTACCATGGGGCTGCTGGCTTCTCCTGCGCTGCGGGACGAGCGGCCGCTGCTGTTGCTGCTTCCTCCTGCCACACCAGCACTGCCGCCTGCTGAAGAGGAACGAGGGAAACCAAACGCCCCTTCCTCTTCTTCTTCCTCCTCTTCCTCCTCCTCCTCTTCATCTGAGGGCTCATCCTCATCGCCCTCTTCTCCGCCATGGTGTCTGGGTCTAGTGGGGGTCCTTGGGGGGTCTCCGTCGTAGATGATGAGCAGGGAGCTGGAGTAGAAGCGGTAGGATTCGCAGGCCTCCAGGGCAGCTTGCATTTCTCTGAGCCTGCGCAGCACTGGGGACAAAAGCTCGTGACGGAGGCGGCACCCATCGTGGAAGAACTGGTAGAGGGCCTCCTTGAAGCCTGCCAGGGTTAGCTTACGGCCATGGTACTTGTTCATGAACATCAGCTGGCCCGAGTCTGACTGGTAAACCTGCAGGAGTCACACACAAACATGAGCACCACAGCTCCAAACATTTAACCACCTTGAATTAACTTCTGATATGTGATATAACTGGATGTACCTGCATGCCACAAAGCCGCACTCCAATCGAGGCTGATGTGCTCTGTTGGCATTTGCGGATCTGATTGGCTTTCTTTTCCTCTGATGCATCATCCCCATGTTGGCGTGTTCCCATCTTCAGATCTAAGACGCATGGTACTGCATAGCGCCATGTCAGGTTCTCCAAAAGGATGAATTCTGCGATAGGGTTAAGGTAAAGTAACAGCAAAAGCCTATAAGCTAGCACAAAAGTTTTCATCTTCATGTTGACAGACCATCCCAGCCTCAATACATATGTAAACATGACCGAATGTACACTGTAAGGCAAACTGATACAACTGGTAACTGGTGTTTGCTCAGTGAAAGGATACTGTATTGGTTGCGGTGCTTTGAATTCTCCTTCATCCTCTGTAAGTGCTGCTGGTGACATTTGAGACTCCAGGGGTTGTGTTTGATCTGAGGCACAACGTTGCCTTTCTCCAGGCTGTAGTAGAGAACTTCCGCCTGCTGCTGCTGCACCTCATCTCGATTACAGCTGCACAGAGGACACAGACGGAAACATTTCAGATATAAAATGACAGCTCTGCTTTTATAGAACTTATTTACAATGTGTCTCAGCGTTTATGTTCACAGGCAGGTGTGTCCTCACCTCATGATCTTGTCTTCCTTGCGGATCTGTCGAGCTCTATCTTTGCTGTAGTTGTCATTCTCCAGAAGCAGGGAGGACTGCTTCTTGTTGCCCCACTTTAGCATCTTGCTTTTGGGCTCGCAGTCTGCCGAGGGGTCCTTGTTTTCCAGGGCCCCTGGTTCGTTGTGGAGGGGGTAGGCAATGAGGCACAGGTTCCCTTCCTCATCCTCTTCAAAGCTGACAGACACTACACCTAATGGTGAGACAGGAGGAAAAAGGATACAGAGAGAGATTCTTAGTACCACATTCTGGATTCCATTTTTTATTATGGTAAATCTTTATCCAAAATCTCCCAGCAGCCCTTACCAAATGTTTGTTTCCAACAGACATACCTTGACAGCCATTCATGCACATGCATGCACACACACATATTCTATGGAGAGAGAAGTAACAGAGAGAAAGAGATGGAAGAAGAAAACAAGGTAATAGAGCATTCAAAAGCATCAACAGCAGATAATAAGTAATCAGAACACAGGGAGTTTATGTAACTCATAAACCAAAAAAAGACAGACACAAAAATACCACAAGAGGCAAAAATGTGTGAAACTGACCCAGACCTTTATTAAGCTACTACCACACACTGCCTTATGAAACAAAACAATCATTATACAGTTTCAAAGATGTTATTAATGACATGATGAGAAAATCCACTTTCCAAAACCCACAAACATGAAACAACAGCAAAATAAACTAATACAACCGTGAATGGTGGCACAACCACAACTGAGATATTCACAAATATGCCATGATACAAAGACAATTTATTAATCAGTCTATCTCAAAGGAGAATAATAATCCAGCCCTAAATGCAAACAATATGTACTAAGGCATGTATGCACAAGAGGCATTCAAGTCAATCGAGTCCATGTTAGAGTTCCTTTCAGGTGTGTCATGTTGTTTTATATAGTCTGTTTATGAGTCAATTATTAAATTTCGACAAATCAAAACCAAACAGGAGAAAGAAGGGGAATGGCTATAACAGATGTTTCTAGAACAGTCTCAATGATAGAAGCAGCACTGTGCACATTGCACCTTAATGTCCAGGGTGATTTATGATGTGATCCACAAACACGCACCCCATTAACCTCCCCTTGATCTAATAAAGTCCCTAGAAGGTTCTGTGTACTGCATGCCTCTGTGAGGATTAGTGTTAGGTGTCACACTGGGAATGAACATCACAGCTGCAGGAGCTGATAGACAAAACCCAGACAGAGGAGGGAGGGATGGGGAGAAAACAGATCCAGAAAGGAAGTGGCAGAAATATGAATGTAGCATGCTATTCAAAACATGACTAACAACACAAGATGTCCAGATCCATTCCAAGAGATTCACATCATACAATCGCCACTGAATAACAGCAAAACAACAAATTAAGAGTTCACTTGGGATAAAATGGACAGAATCGAATTGAGTAGGTGTATACAAAATAAACCTTGGTGGATGTACATGTTACATGGCAGCCCTAAGGACCCAGCATCCATCTTTCTTCCGCAGCTTCAGCCCTGACTGATGTCATGTGCAGTGACGTCAGGCTCCTGCAGATTCTCTTAACTCCGTCCTGACCACGCTTTGCTTTCTGAGCTGCACTGTCATCACACTGTGTCAGCGAGCGTGGGAACGTAGGAGGTCATTGTTTTATTCACAGCTGTTCATAAATTACCCTTAAAGGTGCATTAAGTAAGGTTTTTACTGTCCCATAGCACAAAATGACCACGATACATCTATGGAGGTTTGACGGGGTAAATGATCAATACCAAGGATTCAATGGTTATTTAGGCTTTCAAATCTCGCTTTACAGCCCAAACCAACCCAACCCCAACAAAACAATGACAAAACATTATTATTACCACAATATTTTGCACTGTGATAAAGGCTGAGTGTACAAAATATTGTTGATATCTTCCTGATATTGAGTTGCAGCCCCTTTTCCCAAATCCACAACTCAGCTCTTGTACTCTTTATTACATCTTCTCCTTTCTGACTGGACTCGATTTATTAAAGGAAATCAATGAGGGATATTCGCTTTTACTTGAATTCACCTCATCACTGTACTTCATGAAAAGCGCCCCGAACATTTTATACATTCAATATATAACCTTGTAACAGTATTTCTGGCAGTTACAAGGCACTGTAAGTTGTGCCAGGTATCTTTCAATGTTGCTGCACCTCCCTGATCACCAAGAGATGTTGATGAAAGATCATGAATGAGGTTACTTAGTGCCCCTTTTAAAAAAACAAAGCAAACAAAAAAAAACATCTATATATCTTCTTCTATATAATCACCTATATATCTTCTGTACAAACTGAAAGAAGCAGGGAGGGTGTGTCAGTGATGTGGATCATAAGGCACACAAAGTCCCAACAGCTTACCAAATCCCACTCCTCAGTCTTTTTATAGTTCCCCACACTGCATTACTGAGGAGTCAGATACCATGAGAGTGTCTCACCTCCGTCACACAGCCGCCGTGAGCTTTACATCTGGATCAATATGTACTATATGCAACTGTCTGAGTGTGGTAATGGAAAGGGGCACTGAAGACAATACTGTGGGCTGGGAATCTGGAACATGATATTCCATCCAATATGTAGCATGTGTGCTTTAGCCAAAATGTGTATTTGAGTGTATATTTCTGTAATGGTCCTGAAAACAGACATGGAAATCTCCCTGTCTGCCTTAACTATCTGTCCCATTTATTTTTGATCCCCATGCAACTCTACCCCATATGAAACCACAGCCCTCTTCAAAGCTAGGGTCACCCAGACTTTTGGCTGCTCATCCTGGCAGGTAGCTCGCTTGGCAACTAGAAGGCCGCTTACACCTCCCTCAAATGAGAGGGTCACATCCATACTCCTGCCTGTGATACTAATGGTCCCAATGTAAGTGACACTAGTACACAAGACACACCATGTGGCCAGTGAAAAGTGGAAACATCTATCTATAACTATCAAAACACATTGAGGCCTAAGTGCGTGTGACACGTCTTCAGGCCCTGATAACAATCTGTTAGACCTCCCATGCAAAAATCATATTATGCTGCAGCACTGTTATCTTCTGCCATCTATAATGTTAAATACAGCCAAAATTGCATGATGTACATCAAAGATATCAGTATGAAGATGAAGAGGGGGGAGAGAGAGGAAAGAAACACTTTGCACCAAAAACAACACCACTCAAAAACACACACATATTAAATTGACTGATACAGGGATGAGGTTCTCACCTTTATATTGAGGGGTAAACTTCCTCATTTCTTGGGGGAGGCTCTTGTAGAACTGGTGCTCCCGTGGAATGAGGGGCTTGCATATAGTCTGCTCCCCAAATCGTAGCACACAGGAGTGGCCTCCCACCTGGTGCACGAAGGGTTCAAGCATCACCCCCTTTCCGGGATAAGATGTCACGTCCGCCTGCATGAGGGCTTCCAGAGCGGGACTCATCCTCACTCCGCATCGGACAGCTGAGCTGGGGGGACCCACGGCGTTACGGGAGGCAAGAGGCTCGGCCGCTCGGTTGCCTTCTCTGTCCTCTGGCTCTTCCCTTCTAGCTCGTAGGGGGGCGCTGCTGCTCGACTACTCAAGCGCAGCAGTGAAAAAAAACAAAGGACAGAGCAGGAAGGAGAAGAGACAGCGAGAAAATCCTTTATTCCCTTTGCTTTCCGTGTTCGATGATATAACACGAGTCGTCCGTTGGGTTGAGATATTCCTCGTGTGTGTGTACTTACAAAAAAAATATTATTTACACATATATAAAAACAGTACAAAACGTTTTTGAGCGTCGTGCGCCTCGGTCTACCTTCGTCCTTCGCTGTTACTGAAACTGACGTCTGCGCTGATCTCCGAGCGACTAAAAGATCACAGCAGTCGCCAAGTCCCGCCTCCCTCCGCAACTGACCAATCAGAGAGCCGCTGCTGTCGCTGGGAGGAGACAAGGCACCTAGGACAGAACGAAACGGATCAAGCAAACAAAGAGGAAGGAGACAAACAGGGGGAGGGGGTTACAGGAAAAATACAAGAGACAAAAGCATACATATATACAAGGCATTCTTCACAGTGCTCAGGCTACAATAACATTTATCTTTTATCGGGTGTTGAAATGATTCTTATATAAAATAGCGTTTATGGGAGATAACTGTCTGCAGCAGGAAATGTAAATTCAGGCAAAACAGAAAATGAAATTGTTGATATCAGCTCTTTCTGTTTCCTGTCACATACTTGGCTTTCATGTATGAGTAAGTGCAGGGTGTTTGGCAGCAGCAAGAAATGTGCAGAGGTTGTCAATTGACAAGTCTGAATTTAAATGTGCTACTTGTAGCATTTCTAAACACCAGTATTGTTTCATTAATTATAATACCCTCCAATTATTAGGAACAAATGAGACCATGGTTGAGAAGAATGGTAGCCTCTATCAATCTCACACCTATTGTATTTTTAGTGCTTGTGTGTCTCAAAATGAACACAACATTTCCCAAAACCACCTCTGATTCCTCTTACGAAGAAGATATTGCTTCTTCAGTCAGTTTTTCTCTTTTGCTTTACATGTTTACATGTGGTCATTTCCATAGGCCTTTTACCAGCACTGGGCAGTATGAGCAAAATCAAATATATTTGGCAAAATACCCTGATATCAATATTATGACAACATTGTCATGATGATTTAGTGATATTTACACACAAGAGATTTATATCAGCAGTCATTAGTAATGTGGATATGATGACCAAGTAGGTTGCAGCAAATAACAGAACAGCTGGAACAGTATCAGTTTAGAAAACTGCATTCCTTTCCTGTAATCCAGCCTTTAACAGCAGGAAAAGACACCACTTATGTCATATCATGATACTACAGCATCCAAAATCCCAGACTGTTGTCTCATAATATCATATATTGCCCAGCCCTATCTTTAGCTGTACCTTGTTCTAATATCATGCATTCACACTGGAAGAACAGCGGCCCTCCTCCTGGTTTGTGCTGTAAAGCAATATCCATTTGCACTGTAAAGCAGTTTGGCAAATTTCATGTGAAATCCAACCTGGTGGGCAAACAATATGTAAAAATGTACAGATGCTTATAGAGACTGACAATCTTCTCAGCAATGGTGCTGTTTATTTACAGTAATTATATCAATGTCTCCAAATTAATATAGTAATGATATTGTTTTTATAAACTGCTATGTTTTGCACATTTAAGACACTCATGGTGGTCTGGTTTCACCAACATGTTGAAGTGCACAACACCAAAACCAAAGTGTGTACAACCCACACAAAGCTGCATCATCACAGCACTGTATAAACATTTTTCTCTTCCTATCAGTGCAGTGTGTCAGCCAGCAGTAAAACCAAAGATAAAGAGTAAGAAACTAACCAAATAATCATTTCACTAATCAATTAGCACACACCTCAAAATAACACCCTTTTCCAAAGATAAACATGAAAGTCAGTGGCAGTTCAGCAATTTCCATGCCACTACTAAGTCATTTATAAATAGACCTCAGACAGAGAAACTGTAAGATCCACTATTAATAGTTTATTTCAAGCAAGAATCACAGACACAGCTACTTTATTAAATAATACAGTGACTACAGGGTACCGGGATGACTACTTATAGTGTTTTTGCAGGGAAAGAACTGATTTGTATGATTATATTCTTTCTCAGAATTGCACAATGAAAAACTGAAAAGAGAAAATATCATTGTGAGTTCTTGCAAAACTACCAGTGGCAGGGAGTTGTAACAGCAGTTCAGATATTGGACGTTAACAGGTTATGGAACTGTGAAAGCGCCGTCATCTGGTGTGTGAAAAGGCCGACATTAGCTCAACATAATTTGGTTCAGTGTGAAGTAAAGGCTCTTTGCTGTGACTCTGTTAGTAAGACAACCGGAGAGCTTCATTAACACTGACCAAAGGTTCCTTGTGAGTGGCAGTTGACCCAGTGAGCATGGCTTGTGTGCCAGGCCAGACCAAGCCAAGGTAGACTAGCTCAGGTCATTGTGGACAACTACAGCCTAATCGTGCACTAATCCCCGATGTTCCAGTTCTGCACTGGGATTAGAAATGGGAAGAATTGCTCACTGAGAAAGGATCCCAGACCCAGAGAGAGAGAGAGAGAGAGAGAGAGAGAGAGAGGGGATTAAATGGTGTGGACTTGAACAGGGCATTGCTCTTCTCTGGCCAGGGTCCCAGAGGCAGGGAGTCCCTAGTGGTCTGTGTGAATTGTGGCAGAGAGCAAAAGCCAGGAGGGGAGACGGTGTGTGTGTGTATAGCAATGTGTCTATGTGTGCGCCTGTGAGTGTGTACAGGGGGTGCACACAGGGCTTCCCAGGATCTACAGAACAATGCTGACTCAATCATGCTAGTCCACCTTTCGGGAAGCAGGGCATGGCAGTGTCCTATTACCGCATGAAGGGCTTACTTGTGTGTGTGCTTGCAAAGGTCTAGAGTGGGCCTCCAATGTAAAAGTGTGGTCAGGCATGGAAGCGTGTGTAGAGGAGACAATAGGATACCTGCTGAACAGTATATATGACTAATAAAATGCAGCTGTAAACCTTGCCAAGGTAATCTAGAGCAAGAGGAGGGCAAAGGTGGAAGATAGATGCCCTGATGAAGACCCTGCCTGGCTTTTTAGAGCTGGCTGTGAACACATTTGTTCACAGCCACGTTGATGAAGGCCTTTTGATCTACTCTCCACCTTTGCCCTCCTCTTGCGCTAGAGTGCCTTGGTAAGGTATATAGCTGCATTTTTATTAGTCATATATAGTGTGGGCAAGTATCCTATTGTTTTTTCCAGTGAGCACCTAGTACACTGCATTTTTCACTACAAGAGACATTACTCCTCACTGCATTAGCTCCCAGTTACATCTCCTCTTATGAAAGTGTGTGTGCTGGACCAGGTGATTCCGAACTTTGGAATAATAAGGGCCCCCAGTCACATATATGAGGCTCATTCTGAAATCATTATTGTTGTTAGATGTATTATAAAAAAAATGGAAATGCGTTTGTGGTCTGCTGTTGGTGTGGCGATAACAGTGGAGGCAGTGAAATCTCTCAGAGAAGACATATTTTACATTTTGCTTGTTGTGAGCTTCTAGCATCTGAGACAATACTAAGATTAACCCCTTCCATACTTTGCTGGGGACAAGATCTGGCTTTATTCATGATATTTATGTGAGTGTGAAGGGTGCAAGAAGGTCTCTATGTTCACATGTATGAGCTGACGTCGTTTTAGCCAAGTCACCCTGATGGATGCATCAGTGTTATGTCAGCCTTGTACGGCCTCCCCTCTCATCTCACGGGCCTGTGCCCCAGGACAATGGACCCAGGCTGTGCCACAGGGCCTTCAGCCCAGCCATGAAACAGGGCAGTGATGCAACCTCTAACAACGTCCTCCGTGCACATTGTATAATGCGTGGCCTTCTACAAACACAGCAGTCAGCAGAAATCCAATCCACTAGAAACACAAACTCCACAAAGTGCATAAGCAGGTGCAGAAAAATGACAAAACTAATTTTTCAAATGTCTGTAAATGGCTGAGGATTATTACTTTGTAATCCAGTATAGTATCTGCACCAGGCCTGATAGCAAAGCCTTCTCTGTGACCAGATTTGCTTCTGTTGATTGATCTTGCCTTGTCTGGCCTATTTCTAATACTAAGTGCCCCAGCTCCGTCTGGCATATGGTTAATACCCTTTTTGTGGCCAGACAGGCTGGCGGTGGGACAGATCCAGATCATACAACGTTTGAACGTGAGGTGTAACTGAAAACAGAGAAAGCCATCATTATCCAACTGTATGTACAGTCTTTTCAATAAGAAAAACGATTTATGGAGCCGTTTTCAACTGTGATATAAACCTATGGACCAAATAATTGCACATTTTGTTGTTTGACTGGATGTCTAGTATTCCTGTGTCTAGTATACTTTTAAATGAGTTGCACGTGCATGTGGTGATCACCACCATTATAATGTAGAAGTCTTAGATGTAAATATTTTATGTGCCAGCTTTGTAAGATTTTCCATGACAGCAGAGGACAAACAATACCATATTGTATTAGTCAGTGTGACCTAGACAGTGTGACCCATCTCCCCACTTTTTCCCCATGAGCTTACCATCCACCCTACTTCATCACACATCTGTCTGTCTGCAGTTCAATGCATTTAATAGATTCTCCTGCACAGTAGATGGTCTCATACAAATGGATTGCTGTATCTTACTTAAAATGAGGCTATGCCCACTGTGTCTCACACTACCATATGCACAGTACATGTGCAGACTGAGGAACAAGGGGGGAAGGAGGATGGAGAAAAACAAGGGGACACAATACAGCCAGTCAGAGTCTGGGGGTGAAATGTGCGCTGTCAGACAGGGAGTGCCTTGGCAGTTCTGTGCGGGGAAAACATGACAATATTATACTGCCAAAGTGACATTCCACTGGCTCACACCCCTCCCCCTTTCTCCCAAACGTGACACAGTAAAACAAAACTCATATGACTTCACTTAAGGGCTGCTCTAGTAAATATAAATGTGTTGACTTTGATGAGTGCTACTGATAGCGTGATACCCAATGCCAAGTCAAGGACAGCCTTATTTACTCCTGAACCAACCCCACCCCCACCTCCCCGCCCCATCCCGCTTCTCATATCATTCCTTCTCTAATTTCCTTTTTCAGCCATGGAAAAAAGGGCTCATCTGATCACACGACTCTCACTCTATGAATATAAAAATACAATCAAAGCAACTGTTTGTTATCTGGTATATTTTATCATAGCCAGCACCCAGAAAGACAAACATATTCCAATCATACCACACTAAAGACAAATGATACCAGATGTTGTATGAGTGTATCAATTAATGACAAGGATGAATGATCATCTGCACATGGGCAGCAATGAGAATGCTTTGTTTGCGCAATAAATATAACCATATAAAATGTGAAATATGAGGCAGTATCAGTATCCAGTGCAGGGATGGGACATTGATCTTCCTGTTATTTGGTAATGAGTATCCAAACAAAAGGCTTGGCTATAAACCCTCTTCCAGCGAAAGGTGAGGGTATGTAACTCTCACGTGCTGCTTATCTGTCTAGCAACCAAACCCAAAAGCCTCTGCTGGTGAGTTGTTTCTGTAGTGTTTACACAGGGAAGGGTTATCAGGGGCAGAGGGGAGAAAGGTGGAGACACGCGGCTATAGGCAGCCTTGTAAATCTATTCTAAAAACAGCATTTTTTTAATGTCAAGGATGCCAGAGGATAATTGTCAGAGTTCATTTTAATCATTAGAACTTGTACAGAGCAAAAGTTGTTTGCAATGTGCAGAGAATCAGAAAAGCAACTGAACGAGTGCCCCAAGTATTTTAATGACCTGAACATCTTAAATTCATAAATATAATGGGTCTCGTTGTCCGTACTCCACTGCTTATGTTCTCTGGCCTGTTCAGACAGCAATTCTTCAAGTCAACTGATACATTCCAAGTGTGTACTTGAAGTTGAACCTAGTCCATTAAATTCCAACACATACGTGTGCACAGGCCCATGTCTATAAACATAGTGGGAAAGAGACTGGCCTGTCTGATCCCTATAAACTTAGTACTTCCTCCAACTTACAAGCAGGAAGAGACTTGTAAATGTAATCTTGGCTAAACGTTCCTTTCCTCACACACTTGAAAAACTGCATGCAGCTTAATCTTGCTATTAAAAGCAAACTCACATTCTTTTGAAAACATTAATAAAGCATAAATGGACTGTGGAATCTACAGTTTGCCATGTGCATTTCAGAGAAAGTTGAGAACATGCACAACATTGTATACTGGATCAGTCAGCCAACATAAGATATACTTGGTATCGTGCCAGGTGTCAGGAAGGCAGTGACAGAGGTAAACATATACAGTCGCCAGATGATCAACAGCAGATGACTGCAGTGTTTAAATTCATTCCAGCCTCTTTAAGTAGTTGGAGATACCATGCCATCAGCCAGATAACTTGTATCAGCCCTTCACTTTATAACCAACTAGTTCCTGACCCACTTAGACAGCAATAGATGACTGACTCAGGTAATCTGCAGTGGGTGGGCCTGGTTTAGGGTAGGGGCCCTATGGATGTACAGTATGTTGGTAAACATGTATGTCATGCTGTAATGTGAGGCATGGGGAATTTCTCAGGTGAAATCCTATCATGATTTATTGAGTGTGTAAGCAAACAAATGCCTGGGAGGGTACACAGTTTGTTTTTGTCTATTGTGCAGGCCTTCCATCATGTGCTTGCGTTGAAAATAAATATGAGACACGTTTTGACTGCCTGAATGTTGTGGCCTACTTTTTGTACCCAGTGGATCAATGCCTCAGCTCACATCACCATGGGAACAGTCTCAAGAGGACAGTATGCATGTGAGCAGTGTGGGAGGAGAGATCCAAGGTCTTGCTGGTTTTGTGGTAAGTTAATGACAGAAGTGCGCTGCTTAGGGGAAGTGGGGTTAAAGTTTCCAAGGAGAAGAATAATGTCTTTGTCCAACAAATGATGTGTTAGATCAGATGCAGGTGAAAAGCAAATCGTCCATACCTTTGCTTTTCTCTCTGCACTCTGCAACTACATATACACAACATATTTCACAAGTCCACAGCTCGACATATTTAGTACTGTAATCAGTCATAGCTCATGACACCTGTTTACACACTTACACCCTGCAAACCCCCCACCCCCCCCAACACACACACACATATATACACAACCTCCACCTCCACCTCTGACCTCCAATAGATAAGTTCAAGTGGGACGTCGCAGGGGAATACACAACAATGCCAGCTCCTTACCTTACGCTTATGTCCCCCAAGCCCTGATTGCCCCCATATTTGGTGGCAAGTTTGGGCCAGATTCCCCGTCACTATCCCAGCATCTGGGTGGTCAGGTTCTGACTGTATGTGGGCTTTGGATGGTGTCCAAGCCACTCTACCGAGTCTGCTGCACGTGCTCTGCCTCAGACACTCATCCATAGTCCTGCCTCCATGCCCCACATCCACATGCACATCCCATCACAGAGGGAGGGGACCTGCTGGTGCGTGCCGATATAAGCATGTACTAATTGACCGGAATGTTTGAACATGTCAACAGCCACTGGAAGCTTTTCAGTCTCCACTTAAACCCTCCACCTCCCTGTAGTACATTACAAAAAATGTCCCTCTTAATGTGTCATCCTCGTCCTCTTTGTGAAAAAACTATTTTTATGGACTTTTATGGAAATGTATGTCAGCATCTTGAAAACACAATAATCAAAGCAGATAACTCTACTGATATCAAGTCATTTTTAATTGGAAACAGGTGATATTTTAGAGAGGTGTGTAGTGTCACATAGTTTTCCCCTGTTCACCCTGGAGCTTTTTGAAATCCGGCAAAGTTTGAAAAGTCATTTCTGGTATCAACAAGCCTTTCAGCTACAATATGACTTCTCACTGTGCCCAAAGGCCAACAAACTCTCAACACCTTGACTGCTTAAAGCAGGCTGCTGCTCCCATATGGAAAGGGTTCCTGAGAAAGACAGGCACAGGCACACTCAGGCAGACACAGAGAGACGCACGGATAAACTAAGACCAGATATACGCTAAAAATTCACATGCGGTGTGCACGTGAATACTTGAAGACAAGATAAAAACTCGGCATGGCAACAGATGAGGGTCAGTGATGGATCACTCCCAAATCAGATGAGCGGTACAAGCACTAAAAAGGAGCATACTTCCCTGAAAAGGGATAAATCAAAACCTTATTGATATGCAGACCCATTCGTGTACTACATGCAAATGGACTTTCAGTACCAGTTCTCTCTCACATGAGGCCCAGGAACTGCTTCAAAACCAAGCCGTGTCCTCACTTCTCCTTCTCCTACCCAACCTAGTCAACACTGCCAAACTAAAAACAGAACAAAACAACACAACACAAAAACACCATGCACTAAATTTGGTTGCAGGGTGGTGAGATGCGCACCCTTTCATAATGTAAAGAAAGTATTAATTTTTTTAATGATATGCAACTTAGTTGCGGGTTTTACCCAAACTTGGATCAGATCCAATACTGACAGAGAACATAGAGTACAGTCTTGGTTGCATGGAAAGCTTGGTGGGTGGAGACTGTTGAGAAAAAGGAAAACAAACTTTATAACCTCATGGCCTACATCTGCTCTTTCCCCTGCAAGAAACGTGAGCAGCTGCACACTTTGCATGAAGAAAATATATGCACATACATCAACTTGTGACTTCCATACTGACAATGAGGGCCCTTTAATACTCCAGCATTACAAACGAGCTTTGTATGTCCAAAGAGTGCATGTGCTGTATACTCATTAATTAAGTCAATAAGGTGATCTTAATTGTTGTTACCTAGCATTGTATAGAGAGCCATAACAAATCCACTAACTCTGCCTTTGTCCCTGCAGCTCACTGTACATTAATGAGTTCCATATGACCCAAATGGGCAGAGAGTGAGCGAGGGAGTGAAAACAAACCACTCCCACTGCACTCCACGTGTAACAGGGAACGTCACGTGGAGCCTAGGTCTGCCAAAAACCAGGCGCACTCCAGTATTTCAAAATATTTTGATTTCCACACACACACGCACGCATGCACATTTGTGCACGCAGATACACCCACACCCACACAGGCCAACACATAAACACAAGAAAGCATTTTTTTTCTGACTTCAGCGCGCGCACATTAAAGATTCAGTCCAAAGCAAACAAGGCCAGAAGACATTGGCCATTCAAGGACTTCTGCGATGCTGAAGTTCATTAGCTCACATGGAAATACTCACGTCTTGGCACAAAATATACAACCTTCCCCAAAAAACACTCTCAACTCAACAAACACAACCCAGCTTCAAACAGCCCCTGAAAAAAAAACCCTACGTTTTATTTGTCTCTGACCTAGTGTCCATTTATGCTGTCTAGCTTTGCTCCTGGAAATGAATGTGCTTTTGAAGTTTTTTGCATACACACACGATTAACTGGACTCATAACTATACAGATAATTTACTCAGGTTTTTTAGTCTTGCCATTTGGGGCAAAAAGTACACCTGCTTGTCTCTATTGTTTAGATTAATGAATAGGACATAAAAATGCTGTCTCTGTTCCTTATTTGCTACAGGACAGTATTCCTTGGTGACCAGTGAAAAGTGCAACTATGATCCTCTTTAGTAGGTATGAAGGTCATGAGCAGAGTGTCCACGCGCTCGTGCGCCGTTTGCATTCCTGTGCAGTTTGGTATATGCCAGTTTTCTCTGCTGTCTCCGGGCAAATGGGGTAAACATCATCTGTTAAAAGTCAGGGCCGAAACTCCTCCCCATTTGACTGGAGAGAAGGGAGTATGTTTTTGTTTTCCGCTGCAGAGCTCCCTGAGGGCTCTTGGAGTTCCCTCGCATATCAGAGTGCAGGCATGCCGTTGTAAGCATGTGTGTGTGTATGTAGCTTTTGTGTTTGTGTGTACATGTGTGCATGTGTGTAAGTGAGAGCAAAGATGATAAATTGTAGGCCCAAAATGTATATTCCAGCAGTATTATGTAACACCCCAGTGATTCCGGCGTAATCTAAACCTCGTGACATTATATTGACACGGAGAACAGGCTGTCCAGAGGTAGCAGACCTACGCAACCACAAAAACATACAGCTGCAAAGGCTTTCACAACCCATTTTGCAAGGACCGTCAGCTGAGGAACAAATTGTGATATTTTTGTATTGGATATTTTGCCAACAACAGTATTTTTGATTAGATCATTTTTGCCAACTTTACATTAAAAGTAAAGTTACATTTGAGACTATGGTTGTAAACTGAAGTTAATAAGTGCAAGGCTGTGTATGCTCAGTGAATTTATAATCACCCTTACATCGTGAGATTTCTACCCTACAGTCAGCATACAGTAACATTTCCAATGAGGGAAGAAAAAGCGTTTCCTGCCTATTAGGGATGGATGGTAGTATCAAATTCAAAATATCCCAATACAAAAATGAGCCCTGTGAACATGTCCAGGCTGTCTCACTGCCATTCACTCAATGTATTTATTCTGCCATAGAAAACATAAATGAGACAATGTCACAAGCCCTCCATCAAAATTACATTATTTGTCACTTTGTAATCACAGCATTTTTCATTGTTTACATTCTAGTAAGCTAATGCCACTGCTGGAAAAATAAAAATAAACACACTTCTGTATAGTCAGTTATTTGTTGGACTTTCATCTGTTGCCCTGTATCATGGTTGTATTGAATTGTGAACCCCATACTGAATATCAAATAATATTGTGAGATAAGCATAGTGTCCCATACCTGCTACTTAGAGTAATTTTACAGATCGGGTTTAGTGTTAGCATTGAATTGCATGACTTACAGATAAATATTACATTACAGTAAAGATAATAATACTGGTTGCAGACAGCTAAGTTGTGTTGAGAGATTTTGCAAAAGCGTTTACCAGTCATTTTTAACAAAGTAAGATAAAAATTTTTTAACTGTGATTAATTGTACAAAAAGTAAAAAAATATGCTTTTAGCCAATTAGCAGCAATATTACCAAGGTAGCAGCTGGGTAGTTTGCAATAATTTTGTAGTACATTTGTGTTCTTTATGAACTACACAAGCACATTTTGTACTTTGATGTAGGTCTATGTACATTTCGCAAACACTGTAGCCAGACTCTTTAGTATGAGTTTTGGTTGTTGACTGACTTGCACAGTCAGACTGATGCTACAGAACATAATTAAGGTAAATGTAGCTAACTAATTAGCTAAAATATTGATTTTGTCAGGTATTGATGTTAGCTAACGGCTAGTGGATTAGTAAAGTAATGTATCTAAGGCCTTTTAGCACTTGTGTGTTGGTCTTGAGTCTCTCCACTAGCCAAAGAAGAGGAAGTGTAATGTAAACTAGTACTGTGTGGGGCACCAAGTGCCTCTGCAACCACAGACATAGAGTAAGAGTGTTTGAAGGCTCTCTGCATTCATATACAGCCTGTCAGCAGCTATCTGATATCCCATCCCCATATGGGAAGTGTGGGCGTGTGACAGCCACTGTTCCTTATTAGTAACATCCTGTAACACACTGTCCATGGTTTGTTCACTTTTATTGACTCATTGACTGTCTTGTTTACATCAGCCTTTCTTTAAAGCAGTCTCTGATGTGAGCTATTTTTTTGTATGAGGAAGACCTGTATCATCTTTTCCTAAGTGTACTGACGCACTAGTTATACTAGAGAGGGAGAGAGAGAGATAGTGGGATGGTTTGAGAGTTGTTATCAGATCCCCCAAACAGTCATTCCTGATCCCAAAACTGAAGGGAGTTCCTGGTATTCCTCTGCTGGGAACGCTGTTGCAGCACATAGAAGGGAACCAACCCTGCCGGTCATCAGCCTCACACCAAGGCCTCAGAGTTTATATGCAATCAGTGTAAATGTAAAATGGGTTCAAGTATCTAAACCCACTCTGTTTAAACTTCTTTGCAATTACAATGAGAACAGAGTGACAAGGTGCCGAGGTGTTCCACAAACTAGACCTCCATCAGATACAATAGACATCAACTTCACTAGACCATAGAAGACATAACATTGACTGCCAACCTTTGCCCAAATATGGAATTGCAGATCCAATGCATTTTCTCCCTGGGGAAAATACTCAGGGTTTTCACATAATCACGCCTGTCACAGTCTGTGATTTAAGGTGGCATTTAAAACTTGGATGTTTTTATCTGCATGTTCCTCTCTTAAATGGAACCGGATCCACTGAATCCTGCTGCCACTTTCTAACCGTAATCATTATTTTTCGAACAAAAAGATAGCATTTAATACATAGCTGGTTGTTCTGTGACCAACTTTGCTTGATAAATTTATGACTAGAATCGTTCTAGCTTCTTGCAGAGCACTAAAAAACACCCATTTAGCTAAGTGGCATGTCAATTTCTTTGTTGAAGGATTACCACAAAAGTATTTAAAGAAAGGAGAATCACTGTTATTATGCCATGGGTCATCATGGGTGGCTAACCACTTAGCCGTTAGCATTTTTTTCCTTTTTTAATTACACTCATTGTTCAGGTTATAGAAAATGTGGAGATTTCTTTTTTAATATATACACAAACATCCAAATTCATAGACGGAATTGAAATAGAAAATGTATTTATTTATTTATTTATTTATTTATTTTGTTGCTAACAAATCAGAGATCTATGACAACTTCTAAGGCCTATAGCCATGCAGACCTCTCCTCATTTTAAGCAGAACCTCTGAACTGGGTGGACAGACTGACACACAAGATGAGACTGATTTGTGAAGGTTAACTGTAACTCGAGCTTGGCTGTTTAAATTTCAGAGGGCAGCTGGAGTTTGAATAATTCACAGCTGTAGGCCAGAGGTTGAAAAGCACGTCTATGATGCATATGAGCCCACGAACTGATAGGATGTACACACTTGGGAGTGATATGCAATTTTACAATTGTTACTTGTATGTGAAAGTGGTTGGTTTTGTTAAAGTTTTGCACCCATACACACTTAGCCATGTACTTCAACAAAAACACTGACTGCTGTGAATCTGAGTTATAAATGCTGCCCCGTTCCTGCAGCAACATCATTAAATGAAACATATAAACAACAGGTTTAAACTGTTCATTTTTCTGAACTAGCTGACTGAAAAAGAAGAACTTCCTCATCACTGTCACGCACACACATGCCACCCCATGCAAATTGAATCAGGGCTAAAAATGGACCGCCGTGTGAAAACTAGAATGAGAAGCACTAAGGACTTAGCCTCATTTTAAATAGAAATTGCTAAGAACGTGGAGTGAATATAATTAGCAGCTCTAGAGGTGCACAAGTGGACTATTCACGTGTCATGATCTTGTTTCACTTTCCAAACACTGATCGATAATGCATTAGGCCAGTTGTTTTGAATCAGTCCGTTTGGTAGCCCGAAGGGAGACAGATTGATCTGCAACATTGTGACAAATTTTGTGTGATGGCACCTGATGCTGAGTGTGTTTCAATGTGACCTTGGTGTTTGTTTGGTTAAGTACAAGATAACAAAGTGGCATTTGAATTCATATGAATCCAATATTAGGGTTGAAATCAATTCTTGGCACAACCTTTTCACAAATTTCCCCAGACAGCCGCAGAACAAGCTGTGCCAGGTGGATGTAGGCGATGTGCTCTTTATCTAGGAGATCATATCTGATACAAATGTCAACTTGCATAGAACATTATCATGCAAATATTGTGTTTAAATCTACATGAGGAAGTAAAAGGGAAGTAAGAGACTTAGCCATCCTACAAGAAGTGCACTAGGGTGGCTTCAAGGTTCCTTTACCTAGGTCAAACTATATGAAAAGAGCAGTGTTGCATAGAGCAAGGAGTATGAAGAACAATTAATACCAATTCAATACCAATACCAATACAATACTAATACAGTTAAACAAGAAAAAAAAAATCAAAAACCTATAATAAGCTCACCTTACTAATAGGATAATGTTGTAGGTTTTGACTCATATTACTTAAATGTCCAGTTTTTATCCTCTATTAGGTGGCAAAGAATTATGGATAGTAACTGTATTCTGATCATCAACCAACTGACAGTCAATGTCTCATTGTGGTGTGCCATTTGATTATTGGTAGTAGTCTTCTGAATTTCAGCATTAATGACTTTCTATCTGTGTAAGGTTTGTATATGTGTACTATTTGAAATTCTATGATTTTAAATTTTCTACTATTTTATGCTTTTTGGGAACCTGTTGAAGAATGCAACAACTATTGGGTATCCATATAAAAAATAAAATGTTCCATACATGTGATTAATGATCATATTATTCACATGTAAGAACAAGCATCTAAATATGTGTATGAGTAGGTGTGTGCATCAGGCTGCAGCTCTGGGAGTGAGTTTATGTGGGTGCCAGCTCCTAGCAGCAGTAGCGGGGTGCTGCAGTTTTTTTCCACTTACTCTCCGTGCATGTGAACATGGATGCACATGCTTCAGTAAACCTTAGTAAGACCAACACCCCAAAAAGCTGCACTGATCCATCCTTCCACTACTCACTTTTCCTAAACCTCTCTCCATCTCCCTATTTGTTGTCGACTACATCTCTCCCTCCCTCCTTTATCATTTGTCCCAGTCACTCAGGCACTCTGTAATCCTCAGTCATCCTTATGTGCTTTGGTATTAATGATTGATAATAGGCTATAGAGGTAAAAATAAAATTATAAAATTAATACAATCTTTCAATTAATCATGATTTATTCCATTATTTTTCCTCAGTTTTACCATGCAGCCTTGTCTCTCTCACATATGCCCTTGTTCATGGCTGCAGACACATTCACACACACACATAAACAACACACTATGAGCAAACCACCTCTCACATTATCTGCATCATTCAAAGTGCTAACATTTTCCTTGTGCGACATTGCAAAAGTCACATCTCGGCGTGTACCTCTTTCACAGAGGCATATTTTTATCCCGTCCCTCCCCCATCCCACCTGCATCTCTCCACTGCCACCCCTCTCTCTACTGCAGTGTGGAATTTTCCAAGCAGAGCGCTGCAGTGTCTGGGCTTGGGCTGATAGCGTAAATGAAGATTAGAAAGAAAGAAGCAGGGTGAAGGATGACCGCTACTTAACACACACACCGCAGCAAACCTGAGCCAGGCTGCAGAAGGACACTCCATCTCCTCTCACTCGGCACATTCAGTGGAAAAATACCAGACTGACGACACAGACAGTTAGAAAAAGAGATAGAAAAGACATAGTTGGATGTGCAATTTTATCCTAGTGGCGTGACTAAGTGAACAAGGGAATGTAATTTATTTGGTAACAAATTTGATTATTCATTCATTCATTCATTCATTCTCACACAGCCTATATTCACTGGGTACTAACTGTGCCTTCCTGCTCTCAAAAGATCTCACAGTGCAAATCACGGCCTTTGTATTAGCAAGAATAACGTCCAGTATACAAAAGACAGGGATCTCAGTGTGAATAAAAGTCTTGTGCTTCCCTTTAGTGTAAATACAATGAATCTGACCAGGCGGTTAATCAGCCAAATGTACCTAGAGGAAACTTAGTCAAGACACAGACGGATGTTCCAGTATTTTTCAGTGTGAGCATGGAGGTGGTGATTGGAAATGTGTTGCTGACGTGCGGCTGTGACAACCGTGCGGGAACAGGCTTCTGTGCAAATGTCAGTGCGTGTGGCTGAGGTCATTTAGTGGGTACATGACTAGGGCAGGTTTTTCTGCAGCCCACTGGGACAGCGTGAGAGTGATGACGTCGTAAATAGCGGCGAGAGAAAGGGAGAGTGAGAGTGTGTTTGTATTTCTAAGCAGTTTGTCATTGGACTGCGTCACCAACATTGATGTATAGGATGTAACAGCAGTTCCTGCGTTAGTTGGCCTGTTCAGGATCCTTTGTTCTCCTTAATTGGAGACATTCACATATGAGCATCAGGGACACACACAAACACATATACACACTTAAACTTTTATTAAATGACAAACATACATTTGCATAATAAAAGATTATCATTATATCATAGAGCATACCTGCAGTGAGGTGTAATATCTGTATCTTTGGTTGATCAGAAAATGGTAACTGTGATCTGCTAAAGAGAAAAAACACAATAGTCAGATTACAAATATTTTAAAAATGTAACTAGTTACTTAAGGAACCATGCAGTGTATGCAAATGTAAATGTCATTTTACACTCTGGAAGTTGGAATAATTAAATGCTGTAGTCTAATTGGATAGGTTACTATTACTACTTGCCACTCAGTCCAGCTTACGAATATGTCCAGATAAGGCTGTGATCACTGGACTGATCTCAGATGCTGGTAAGGGGCCAAAATGGGGGTGGGTGGAGCAGGTTAACAGGTAAACAAAATTACTTAAGCAGGCAGGATTTATGTGAGAGGCAGGTGGAGTAATGATGACCAATCAGCATGGATCTGAGTGTGACAAACATCAGCCATTCCTCTTTAATGCTTCCTATCATTTGTTATTCCATCACTCTCTCTGCTGCCAGGGGAAACCAGATCCAGTCGGCCTTGGTGACAGAGGGGGTTTTATGGGAATCCCCATGGGCCTGGGATCTGGGCCACAGCATGCCATGCCACGAATGCCAGCCATATGTACTTCGTGGGTGGGAAAGGCAAGCTGTACCATAAGACAAGGGAACCGGGGTCAGGGAAGGGCGCAGTTAAGTAACAGGTTTAGAAGTAAGAGGCAGTGAACAGGGAACTCTTCTACAGGTACAAGGCCCAAATGAAGCATCGTCACACCTGACACTCGCTACACACACATGATCTGTCTGTCTGTGTCTAACATGAATGACATGAATGCGTATTCTTTTCTTGACTGGCCTATACGATAATGCGTCTGGCCATTTGGCCCATATAGTTTCAGCCTGTCTGACTCAATTTGTCCCCTGGATTAATCCCGGGGTTGCATAACTCTGACCCCCAAGCCCACCGGCACAACTACCACCACTAAATCCCAGAGATCAAGAAAGGGATCAGACAAAAGGAGGGCAGAAAGAAGAATGAAGAGACAGGATGAAAGCGAGGGGAACTGGGATGTAGAGCTGCTGGACTGGCAGGCATTTGTGGAGGGCATTTGGCCCTCCTCTGAGAACACAGACTGGGTGAGAACACTGCGGACAGCAGACTGAGGGCATGCCAGAAAGAGAGAGGCTTAGGCTGTGAAAACAAATTTCAACACACACTCGCAGCGAACACTGTGCCCAACATTTGCAAAGTAACACTGGGCGAGAAAAAGGTAGCAAGAGTAATGTGAGCAAGTTGGGAAAAGTGAAGAATTAAGATGGCAGGAATTACATTGACATGCGATAATGAGATGATGCAATTGAGAAGGTAGATTTTCTGGGTTAGCGTGTACTCCCCATTGATTCTCCTTGAGGGAACACACAGTTTCTAATAAGAAGTTCTTCCACAAAAAGAGCTGGGAATTGGGACAGGCCTCTCCAGGCACAAGGTATACTATGTGAGAAAGTTAGAAATTGGAAGGTAAAAAATAAATAAATAAAGCAGCAACCCAGAAAATTTCCTGGGTCTGGTAGCGTGAGGGAGGGATGGTGGAGGTAACCTTCAGAGAGACAGCTAAAAACAGCTCAGCCTTTTAATAGGAGAGAAAGAGAGGTAAATTACAGCCTGTGCCAGAGAATGAGAGGACACGTTCACTGTTAAAGAGAACAACTTAAATATAGTCAGAGAGCAAGGGAGAGAGAGAGAGATGGAGCTCTTCAGAGCTCACTGTGTTGCTTCTCTCCATACATCTCACTGGAAACTTTCCACCCCAGCAAGTCAGTCCACCTCAGCTAAATATCTGAGTCATGCTGTGAGATACAGGACCTTTAACACCCCCTTCAGCTTTTCATCTTGCTCGAGTAAACTTATACCTATACCAATGCCCCAAGATAGCAGAGACACTTGAAATGTGCCATAAGGATTATACTGATGTCTGCGCAGGTGAGTGGAATAATATCTCTGACATATTTAGGCACAGATTTGGAGCAAGAGTCTATTAGGAGAAATCACGGTGCTCACTCTTGCTTTGTTTGGTGTGTACAAAAAAAAAAAAAAAAAAAAGAAGAATAGAAAAGAAAAAATCAATGCAGTAGGAACATGCATAAATGTTTCAGCAGGTGCCTTCTTCAGTGTGCAGGCTCTTGAGTGTGGGGCTACACACTGAAGAACTCAAGTCATAGCTTTGGGGAACAAATATGGGATAATAAAGAGAGCCAGTGGATTACCTTCTGGTAAGCTGTCCTCACTGTGTAAAAGACAGAAACAGTGGGTGGGGTAGTTTGCTGTGAACCCCATTTCTGAACCAAATGTGAGGACACATGGCCCTCTCCATCTCCTCTTCCTCCTTTTGGTCCGGTGGCTGTTTCTGGAGCTCCTGAGGCTCTCGGTGCTGAATTGCTTCATCTTTGTCTTGCACAATATAGATGGGAGAAGCAAGATGTCAGATATCCTGCCACCACTTACAACAACTGACAAAACACCCACTTTCTTCTTATATTCACTCACAGCTACACACAAGACGAGTGAGAGCCATTAAATATAATTTTTAAAATGTGTGTGGGTGTGTGGGTGTGCGTGCGCGCGTGCGTGTGTGAGCAGGCTCTTACCATTCATCTCCTGTGGCAAGCCAGCATGTCAGCACAGTCTAAGTTATCTGGCCTCCTGCAACTTCACCACAAGGCGCAAACGTAAGCATATAAGTCTAATGACACCAGGCCAGCGTCACTACTGCCCACAGATAGTGGCCTTTTGCTTACATAAGATCCAGGAAAAGTCATCCACCTCTGCAAGTTACAGAAGTATAATTCAAAGAAAACATGGAGACCTTTACTTCTCAGATCACAAGTGGTCAGACTCTACAGATTCTAATACCGTACCAGTTCTTGCAGGGCAGATTAATTCTTCTGCAGTGCACAATGAGAGATCCTTTGTATGGTAGGATTATGGGGGCTGAGATTATGTAAAGCTGCCTGAAGTTAAAGGACCATACAGGTTGTATTTTGACTTCTAGTCAACAGTTGTGCTCATATCTGTCCATCACAAATATCAGTTGCATAAGTGTGAGCAGAATGCTTTGGTAGTTTAGACGTCAAGGCTAACTTACCCCAATTCACTCCCATTTATGTTCAAAAAATGTGAAAAACTGCTTTGAGAAACTTGAAAGTTGCTCCACATAGGTGATTCCATTTTGTATATACTTGGATGGCACATACGTTTGCTAAAATTACTGCAAATCTATTACAATTTGTGCACTTGAAAGGGACGATTTTTTCCCAGGCCTATTTGAAGTCATGTTTAGTGGAGGTCAACAATGAACCACATAACAAATAAACACGTTCTCTGCACGTAAACTAGAAACAGAGCGCTTGCTATTCAGCCCAGCATACGCCAAAAGTAAACTAAGCTAGCTCCAGCTGGGCCACTTAACACCTCGCCGGTGCGCTTTGGAGTCAACAAGCGGACCCAAAAACCTCCTCGACCTTTGAACACAGAACACATTTGGTATTATTGCCTGAATTTTAAGTGATTGCAATAGAGCAAAACAGTAATTTTAGTGAACATACATGCCGGCCAAGTATTTACAAGATAGAATTACTTATGAGTAGCAGCTATCAAGTTTCATGAAGTTTTTCACATCACAATCACATTTTTTCAACACGAATGGGAGTGAATTGGGGTGAGTGAGCCTCGACTTCTAAGCTACCAAAACATATTCTGTGCACACTTCCACAAACAATATTTGTGACAGATATGATCACAATGGTAACAAGAAGTCAAAATAGGACCAGTATGGCCCTTTAAGATTCACAAGGCAACTGCATGCGATAATAAACATCAGCTGTAAATCAGTGACATGCACAGACTCTTTGAGGTTCCAGGATGGGACCTCTGAAAGGGTTTTCTTCTAAGTGTCCTGGTGGCTCAGTTGGATAAGTCACATGCTGTGTACCCATGACATCATGGCTTTAAATCTAGCCTGGGACACATATCGCATGTCATCTCCCCCATCTGCATTGTTCCTGGTCACTGTAAACTGTCTATTAGGGCAAAAACACCATAAAAGCCATCTTTAAAAGGGCACTCCCCGGAGGGTGTGTTTTTGTTGCTGAGTTTTGTACATGGGTGTGTACATAGGCTGCCATTTCAAGGGATAAAATCAGACATAATTACATTTCTGACCTTTCACTGGGATTAATATGTAATTCAACCCAAAAATTACAAATATAAAACAAAATGCAATA
This sequence comes from Neoniphon sammara, assembly GCA_900302535.1. Taxonomy (NCBI): domain Eukaryota; kingdom Metazoa; phylum Chordata; class Actinopteri; order Holocentriformes; family Holocentridae; genus Neoniphon; species Neoniphon sammara. The sequence continues at coordinate 11,551 of OMKZ01032161.1, read as the reverse complement.
TGAAGTTAAACAAGTCTGAAGTACTCAAGACATCTTTTTGTTTAGCAAAATAGTTTCTCTTTCCAATTACCAGCAATAAAGCTAAATATTTTTCTATGCAAGACATAAGGAAGCACTCATTCATTTCTGGATAATGTCAGTCAGGTTATACTAAACAGCTAATGTTGGTATTCAGGAATTGAAACTTCCACAAGATGCACTATTCTACGAGGAAGTCAGTGCAACTATTTTGGGGTCTTAAGAATTAATTAATAATTAATAACGACATTTACAAAATCACTTTAATGATAGTTTGGCCTGCTATTTTAAAGATGTGTCCAATATTCAGACCAAATGTTATCATACAGTTAATGTTGTCATCCTTTGGCATCCTTCATAATGTTGGTAGGTTTCTCGTTTGACGGAGTTCAACATTTCATCTTCGCATACTGATTATGACTAGGAGGTCGTTGGTTGTGTCACATGACAGTGTGTGTCTGTGTCTATTGCCAGGGCTCCCTGGGGTCGTCCTGTGCCTTTCTTCTTGTCTTCAAAGACTCAGATATGGTCATGCAGCATGACGTGCTCTCTGATGTGTGACGGGTCACTGGATCCAACTAGGCCACTGAACACTTGTGATACAAGATCTCTTCACACAATCAATATCCATTAGTTACATGTTATGGACGCTAAGGAGCCTGGTGGGACAATTAAACCAAATCTATGTTATAATTACTGATATCAGATTTTTGATATTTTTCTTTTTTTTTTTTAACAATTCTTTTTT
>OMKZ01032151.1:3479-14494 GCA_900302535.1 Neoniphon sammara | reverse complement strand
CTGCTCCGACTGAGGCCTGGCGGGGAGCGAGGTGTGCAGTGGAATGTGCAAGACGCTGGCCAAGACAGGATGCTGCGGAGGATGCTATCAGGGCGTGGTGAGGAGGAAGACTGACCTCGCTAGGCCAAAGGCTAAGGAGATAACGCGGTCATGTACAGTAGAGCTTTTGTTTAGATTCAATCAGGGAGCTGATTTATATGACAGATGTATTAACATTATTCATTACACTGTATAAATAACCCTTTGGAGAACAACTGCATGGCTGTGTTTGTGATACTGTATGCTGGCATGAAAGTTTATTCTGTGCTTGTGTAGAGGGAAACACTCATATTCAGTGTTATTCAGTGGGAAGCCAACATAGTGATGCCTTCTTCAGTGTGTAATGACATACTATTGTATCTGAGCCTAAAATGGATGCTAATGACTGGGTTGACGCACCTGAAATAAGGTACTGTCACCAGGATGGGCGAACGTAATGTGAATTAACAGGGACTTGCTAACTCTCTTAAAGATGTCAAAGTTTTCAATTATTCTAAAATTTTTAGGTATCAAGTTTCAGGAGTTTGCTCCTTTCACAGAAAAGCTGTCTGACCAACACATGTTTTACAGACTGGGACGCTGCAATTGTCATTTACAGCTGCTATTTCACTGTGTCTATAATCAAATTTAACATGGAAGCTATAGGAAATGACAGGGCTGCATTCAAAACCCTGCATCATTACCCTTTATCCTGCCTTCAGTTCACTCCCTGGCTGTGCATTTACCTATTTAACAGCAGCAGAGGAGAAATCAGAAACAGCAGCTTGGTCAGGGATACATGTAGATATGCAGAATAATTCGCCTCATTATGGGACAATGGGGTCACAGCGTCCTCCTTCCCTAGGCGGCCTACGTGCCGATCAGCCTAATTACCATTGAAATATATAGGAGAATAGGGTCACAGCACACTGCCAGCATTGTACCCACCTCTTCAAATGTCACTGCACCACTGCATGAACCCAAACAAACAAATTTCCGAGAGAGGAAGAAGAAGAAGGGAAAAAAAAGCAACTGAGTATCACTATGGCATGCTGAGTGAGAGGCTCATGTGGACAGAAAGAAAATGAAAACCATCCGCAAGCTCTGAGGCCAGGATGGTTAAAGAGCTGGCATGCAGGCTGGCCTCGCCTCTCCTCCCCTACACACACACACACATGCTGGCCTTCTGCAGTTCTGCTGACTGGAGGTAAGACTAGCCAACATGGCTGTGGGTGTAACGGGGCAGCTGCACTTCCTGTCCTAGTTCAGAGGGGAGTCTTGAATACAGGCTGAAGAATACCACACCACATCACCGCCGCTTTAAAAGCACCACTCCACCCTGCGTAAACCTTGATTAAACTGTGGTCGCCGCCGCTTGTCGAGGCACAGCTGTCACATTGCATTTTCAAGCTACCACTTTTACCCCTTTTGAAATGTTACACCCTGCACCCCCAAAAAACAACAACATTACATCCTCGAATGCTCAAAATCATAACTGCATCATTGCTGGCATCCCACTTTACTCGCTTTGTTTTTTGAATTATTTCAATGTATTTAAGGCATTTTTTTTCATGTGCAATGTTACTGATTGAGCTTTTTTATTTTTTTAACATACTGTAGAAACTAAAATGAGTTTTAAATATGTATTATAGCTCAAAAAGTATTATTTACACTGAAGTAATCACACTTTTTAGAGTTTGTTTGCAAGTAAAAGTGACTCAGTTGCTTGACCTGGGTGCTTGATGGGCTATTAACATTGCAAAAACCTCATTTTCCATGTTCCAGTCAGACTTTTAAAAAATGTATGAGTCATATACCTAAAATGAATATGAATACCCCAAAATTTATTCCGAATTGGTGTTTTAAATTCTCAAGCTGCCACTTTTACCTCAGTTGAAATGCGACACCTAGCCCTCCCAGGGGCTAATACCAGTCCCTTTAAGACAGTGATAAAATGGGAGCTTGCACCCCCCCACCCCCCAGTGCAGACAGTCAGATAAGCAGCTGCAGCAGTAACTTACGTGCTGTTGATAATCTGGAACTTTTCTCCTTTCCTGAAGCTGAGGTCGTCCTCTGTCCTCGCCTCATAGTCATAAAGTGCCACAAAGAGGGTGACTCCTGCAGGAAGGGGGGAGAGCACAGCGTCAGCACTCGGCAGATTAGCAGGAGAAATGAACCTCAGAATCACATTGAACTGACAGCGCACTGTAAGCTCCGGTGCGCTAAGTAAATACGGGCCAGATTCTGGCTTGAATGTGCTTGAGCAGTGTGTTGAATTTAACGGGGGCTCATCAAATTTTCTGGGTGACAGTCAAAACGAGGCCACCTAAGAAAACACACTTCCCCCAAAAATGTCATTTTAAATGTTCGTTGGTAGCATCTCTGCACCAGACACCCGTCCCGTTGGAGGTAAAACGCTGCTCAGTTTGGGCTTTATTTCCCCTCAGATGACTTTTAGTATTGTTCACTGCTGCTCATTGAAATGCACTGCTAGCAGGATTCCCCCATTGAGAAACCGGCGATACAAAACTCTTTCCTCGCCAAGTACCTCATGTCACCTTCTACCCACTGAGTCTTATCTCCTCTCTCACATCTTCTTCCACTACTCGCTCTAATTTACTCTCATCAGAGAAATAAAAAAAAGGGAAAATGCCTGCTACTACTCTCCTCCGCTCTATTTTTATTCCTCCCTGTAGCATTTCTCTCTCAGGAATATTGCCTGACCCTTGCACTCCTTACTATTGGCTTGCTTGTAATGAAAGTGATCCGGGAATTGAGGCTCATTGTGCTGCTGCGCTCATTGCAAGACGAGTTAAGACATAACAGCATGAGGTAATGCCTCGAAATGCGATCGCGGGGCACAGTAAAACTCTAAAACATGAATATAATAAAACACCCCGTGTAATGAAGCAATTAGGAAAGAGACAGAAAAGACACTCTGGAGCAGGGAACAGATCTCAAGGGTGTGGCAAAGACTGTGTGAGGGATTACAGACAAGACAAAGACATGCAGGCCTGGTTTCAATGCATTTTCAGTTCAATCAATGCAAAATGTACCTAAAAACTACAATTCCCCCATTATATCTTTGACTGAATACCTTGAAATAAATCTTGTGATGATATTGCAGGTATCACTATTGATGCTTTCATAAGATATTTACACACATTTTTGATAAACAGTCATTAGTAATATGGATATGATGCAGGTAGAGGAAAATAAGTAGAACTAGAACAGTCTAGTAAATTCCTAAAATTGCATCCTTTTCTGCAACGCGGCCTTTAAAACCAGGAAAGGAGAAAACTTTTGCCACATCACCATGCCCAAAATTCCAGACGATATCTAATCTCATATCATAATATTTGTATAATATCAATATATCACCCAGCCTGAACTGAGCCCAGAACTTTTTCACTCATACTAACTTGCACTGAATAAAAGCTTCAGTTAAAAGCCTAAAATGCACTTTAAATGGCTTCGATTCAGTGTCACATTGGCCTTTCATGCCGCCAAGTTCTTCCAATATTTCCACTTGTCTGATGAAAATCCACTTCCTGAACTGGGTGAGCTGACAGTGATTTGAACCCCGGCCTTGTGGGGCAGCCAGAGACGCTTCGGGCATGAAGCTGAGGCTCAGCCTGCCTCAATCCAGTTTGACTCCCCTCAGACAGGCTAAAGCCTCTCTGGATAAACACCAGTAGCCCCAAAAAATCTTTTCAGTGCTTCCAGCTTTATTTCACTAGTAACTTCCCTCACTGCCAAGCCTGTGAGCAGCACACTGGATGAGATATAGCATAGTTTGCCACTAACGAGCTATCAATCAGGGTTCTTACGCATTTTATGTTTAAAAATTCAATCGATTTAAAGGCCTTTATTTCTTGACGGATTTGCGTATTTTGCTCAGCATTCAATGTGATGCACGTAGGCAGCAACAGAAGCCGAAATATACCATTCAACTAGGTTGTATCACTCTACAAATGGAGATTATTTCTCACAACAGCATGTGAAATGACAATACAAGAACATACACTGTGGAGTCAGATGTGCATTGTGACTGAACAACAAAATTTCCCCACAGGACGCCAGAATTTTATGCAATTTCCATACCATTCAAGACTTTCCAGACCTGGGGGTATACCAGTGGAAAGCATATGAGCCTGGATATTGAATTGGATGTGAGTGTCTCAGAAATGCAGACAGCCTGGCCTGTGCTTGAAACCAGCCCCCTGGCGGTGACTCAGACGCTGCTGTGAACCTACACAGATCCTTAGATGCTAATAGCAGCGCTATATTCACCACCCACATAACCCATGGCTGCCTGTCCTCTGGGGAAGGCCTTCACAGCACCCATGTTCATCACTATCACCCAGCCAGTCACATCACAAGAACACATCGATCCAAATGGGCTTGAATCAAATATATGGAGCAAATGCTGGATCTCACATATGGGCTATAACACTGATTTCACGCCAGAAACCAGCAACTACTGCTGAAACGATTAGTCAACTGACTAAAAATGAATTGATAATAATTTTGATAATCGATTATTCATTTTAATAACTTGCAGTATATACCACACAAATCCTACATTTTTTTCTTTTCTCTATTTCCTACTTCTGAGTTTTTTCGGTTAATGGCCATATTATGTAAGCAATTTTAAACAAACTGATTCATCAATTAATTGAAAAAAAAGGTCAACAGATTAATCAACAATGGCAGTAATCATTACTTACAGGCCTAAAAGCAACATTGCAACTCAACTGTTGAGGGAGGCTAAAGTTGCAGTGGAAGAATACCCCTGGGTGCTGTGCTAAGATTATGGTCTCACGGTGGATGTTTGTAAATTATATGATGCCCTTCAATTGATGTCACGATCTTGTAAAGATGAGTTACTGTCATCTGTTATATACAGTGAATGTGAAAGTGCTCTGGTCAATAGAAGCTACAGAATGGAGACGAAGAGACATCAAGGGGATCACTCAAGCCTCTCAAAGATGGCTAAGATTTTGGCTAAAAAACAGTTGGTCTCTAACATTTGAACTGCCAGAAGCTGTGTTGATGAATCTAGCCTCAGCAGACAGAAAGCCTCACTGTTAAGATAAGATAAATGAAGCACTCAGTGTGTTTTGCACAGGTCTGAGGTGAGTGCAGCCGTTGAGCTGCTCCGTGGCTCTCACAGTGTTTTGGAGTCAAATTGAAGTTGAATGGGCACTTCTTCAAGGTCCACTTAAACTCTCAGGATCGCATTTACCCAAGTCATTTCGCTTCAAAAGACCCAAAGTCGGGCAAAGGCTTTCTGGGAAACAGTGTAGATATGACAAGTCGGTGTAAGGCGCTCGCTGACAGGGGTGGAGATGGGAAAGACCCGCTGCTATTCATGTGATAAAGAGCAGAGAGAGGCAGAGAGACGAGCAAAGAGAGCGATCTGACAGTTAAAAGGAGATAGAAGAGAGCGAGCGCAATGCAGAGCACTTTCTAACCTCCGCACCTGTAACAAGACCCAGAATGCATCACTCTTGTTGCTTGCAACAAATGTTATCAAGCTACGAGAGCTGTGGCTTCGGTAAGCTTTATCGACACATCTCAGTTTTGTTCACAGGGGCCCCACTCAATTAGTTATGTAAGGTCATGTGACTAGCTGTGAATTTCCATTTGGGGAAGTGACATAAACAAACGATCAACTGATCATCCATGAAATGCGCCAAAGTGCGGCTTGGGTGTTCCTCTGCTGTGTGCCCAAGGGGGAATGGTGGCCGTTAGGCAAACAAACTAGGCAGCTGTGTCATTACAGAGGTTGAGAGGGAAGGGCAGCTTATGTCCAAATTTCCCCACCAGGAGAAAATTAAAAAGCTAAACCCCTCTGCCACTGTGTGGATTTGGATTATAGAGGGCAGAAAATAATCTACACTGTGAGGGAGAGGACTCCTGCTAAGTTGAGTGGAAACGCTGAGTTCCTCTGCAGAGCGGACCGGGCTCAGTCAAACATAAAGGATATCCTGACTAGGAATATTCCCTACGTAAACAATGAGCCCAATGTACAAAGCCCTGCGCTAATGCCAGCCGGACGTTCCTCGCAGGGCAAGTGGGAGGGGGGTTCGGGAGTGAATCTGCAGCAGGGGCAGCGAGGTGAGGAGAGGGTGGATTTGGGGCAGCCATAGGAAGACTTAAACTTCATCAGACTACCCTCAAACATTGTGCTTTTGTGCATGGAGATGTAAGCACGTAGGCGGCTGCAAGTGCGCACGCTCATGCAAGTGTGCCTGGGTGCGTACAAGGCTGTAGCTGTGCGGGATAGAAGTAAAGAGAAATGACCTTCAAACTCAAGTCATTACTGCGGTTATTTTCCATCTTCTAGAATGAGGACTCATTCCTCCTACTGAATGATTTCCTCTCTCTCTCGCCTCTGCCTCTGTACTCAGATTTTACTCTAATTCTCACGTGGCACTCGCTCTAAAATGATAGGTTGATCGTCCCAGGAATACTGGAAGGCAACAATGGCTCTGACCTTTGCACTATTTATTTTTGGTTGTTTGTAGTTTTTGGTGATAGAGGAAATGAAGCTTCTTCCCACTGTTGCACTCAGTGTGAGTCACACTCAACAAGAGTCAGCTAAATGCTGAAATTCAAGGGGAGTGGCCTTTGCATGAGCCTAAACTGAATGCTACTGCAATGAATAGAGTGGAAGGGTCTAATATCTATTATACTCTTATTTGTGCACTTTATTTAAAAATCAACAACAAAGAAACTATTATTTTCACTTTGATTGCAGCCTCTGAAAGTACATGTAATTATCTTGGGTTTCAAAAAGTAAAGCTTAAGATGTGTTTAATCCATTTGGAGAGAGATGGTGGACATTTTCCATGAAAGGAGTCATCAAAGCTATGACTTTGCGGGCGTTGTCTCTGGGGCGAAGCCAAAAAGGACACAAATGGTATACGGGTCAACAGCGATTCAATATCTGTCAGAAAAATGCACTGATAATATCAAAAGTTCAAAGATATAGAGGATAAAATCTAAAAAGTCTGGCGTCAGGGATCTTTACACACTTCTGATCTTGAATTTTTTCGTTGGGATGATATTGTAGGACCTTGCGCTCATCAGCACCCTTACCTGTCCCGCCACGAGTCCTCAGGGTTCCAGTGTGAGAGGAAGTGTTGACCCCTCCAAAGACGGTCATCCCCTGTCCGACAGGGGCGTGGAAGTTGTTGTAGTTGGGGATGGCGGTGACCCCGAAGCTGGGGTAGTGCTGCGGCGTCGGGTCTGCCCCATAGCGGTAGCCCGCACTCTGGGAGATGCTGGTGTCTCGGTCGTCTGTGAGTTTGGTTGCTTCCTTATCCTTGCATTGCACACAGCCCATTATCTATAATCTGTGGAGGACAGTCAGGGAGAGAGACAGGGTTCAGTTTAATTTTACAGAAAAACATAGTTGAAGTAACTGCAAAATAGAAAAAAATATTTAAGAGAATGACAAAAGGCCAGTCTTGATATAACAGACACTGAATATAACAACAAAACATGACAGAAGATAGCAGAAAATGGTAGAACAACAATAAGATCTGTAATATATGATCATGGACAGGGGAAATAAATTGAAAATGAGCCAAAATAGCCTTAATGCAGGAAATGAAATCAACTTAGACAATACATGCTGTCTGTAAAACGAATGGGCAGACAGAGAGTGTACATGAAATTGAACTGGACTCATCAATTTGTTCAAGGCTTTCACTTCACAGTGCGTTCTTTACAGATGACATCCTTCCACTGATTAGTACTCTGGTCTGGGAAACACGGATTTTTCTTTTCTTTCTTTTTTTTTTTTAATAACATGACACACAGCTTGGTCTCTGGATGACTCACACAAACAGTGTGTCTCTTTCATGGTCAGGAGAAATAACGGCTCCTATCACACTGATGTCAGGGAAGCTAGCCGGCGAGAAGGGGAGACGTGGAGGCGCTGCACTGAGCTGTCAACATCTCACTGTTTATCTTAATAGGGAGCGGTGGGAGGACACAGTGTCGGTGACTGGATGCTGTTTTTACCACGCCGCTGTGGTCTTCAAGAGCCGAATTCAGCTCCAAGGCAACGCATATGAAACATATGAGGCACTTCATATGTTTTCTGACAATACAAAACTCTGTGAAGGTGTGACATTAGTCATTTTGTATGAATCAGCTTGATTTTTTACTGAGCAATGCGACTGTGATTCATAAAACAAATAAAAATGTAAAAATGTTAAACTACTTTTGACAGCCTTGGTCAATGTTAGAACAAGAAGTTTCCGAGACATCTCCTCAACATAGCAAAAGACACTATTAGCAAAAAGAGAATTACTTTTGGCATGTTTATAATCTCCCAAAAATACACTTGTATGTTTGATTTTAAGTTTTGAAAGATGTCAAATCTATCAAAACTCCTCTTGGGCGGATACGTAAATATAAAACTTTAAAATGTGAAGTTGCATTGAGGCTACAGTTTCTAACATGTTTCTATCATGCTAACTAGCTAGCAATAACATTAACTGTTGCACGGGGAATGGTATTTCATTAGTTTGCATGCACTGTTATATAGTGATGTAAATAGCAATACGGATAAGTTTTTAATTAGACAACATATACTTTAATATTTTACAACACTGCTGTACAGTATATAATCCCTTGTTTATGTTAATTGCTAAAGGCTAGCTATGTTTGCTAACAGTTGCTAATATTCCGACAAGCTAAGAAACCCAGGCCATTATTGTCCATAGAAGAATCACATTAAAATAAATAACTGAATAGGCCTGTGTCATCTGTCTAAATAAAATGTGGCACCACACATAATTTCAATGTTCTTTAAACTAAAATGACACTAACAGCAGTAACAGTACCAGAAATATTTCCATTGTCGCCAGTCATGCAGTGGAGAGATTTAGATATTTCTGTGGTATACATGTTTAGGGAACAATGCAGCCGCAGACAAAAGGCTAGAAAACATCTTGAAATACTTTCAGCATAGTTTGTTTATGTTCCTTGGCAAAATTAAATGGTAAGATTTTGAAAACTGGCGTGAGCGACACCACGGCGGGGCAGAAGATTACCACTGGACAATTTTATTTACTCCCAGAGGAATTAGTGCCATCTAATTATCACTCTGCAAAACAAATATGAAAATAACTGTGTGTCTGCGCTGTATATCAGCAGAAGATGAGCCGGGCAATAAATCCAGGCTCTCCTCCGAAGACAGACTGCTGATCTGGCCTTCAGCTCCAGCCACTGTCTGTCCTCACGTGTCACTTGAAAATATCTCTCGCTTCTTCCTGCCTCTTTCTCTGTCTCTCTCTTGCTTTCCCTCTGTCTTCTGGCCCGGTTTTGTCTCCAGCGAAGGGAGCAGGAAATTTATTCGCTTACGATACACACTGTGAGGAGAGAGACAAAGACGAAGGAGAATGAATGAGGTACTGTGGGCTTCCCCTTCTCAGTAGAGGCGATAAACAAGTGGGGGACCGGGGGAAGTAACCCCACTTCTCTATCAATCAACCCGCTGGCGGCACACGGACCGACACACAATAACCACACTCTTTTGGCATAATTACAAACCAATTCAATGCCAAGCTGCTGGAGAGAGGAGACCCAATAGCAAGCCAGTAAACAACAACTTGGGGATATAAGCACAAAATGAGTCAGTATCATTCAATGCCAAGTACCGCTCCGATCCATTACCTTTATTGAACAAAAAAGACCTCGACTTTTAGCTTGGAGTGATTGGACACAGAAAAAATGAACCAAAAAGTGCTATAATCCATTGCTCTCCACTTGATAGCTTTCACTTCTTCTATGCTTGAAAAAGGCCAAAAAACAAGTCCCTTGATCTTGATTTTTGACTTGCTACACACAGGTTTTGTTATGAAATTTTACCATTAACAAAAATCTGTTTTAGCCTGCCGTTACCTCGGTACCTGGTGCTAGTATCAGTACTGGTGCATCACCCATAGACAGGAGCCTCTCTTCTCTATCAATTAGCACATTGGCAGCACACTGACACTGACACACCGTGACCGTTCTCTTCCAACATAATTACAGACCGATCCATCTGATGCCAGACTGGTGCCGAGAGGAGCCGGAAAGCAAGTCAGTACAATCAACGGTTGTCACTGAGATTGGGGGTGTTGCAAAGAGAGAAAACTTACTGTCTTTATGCACAAGTTTTAGGATAACAAGTCGATCCTGAGTCACTGAAAAGAGTCATTTGAACTGAATGCATCACTGAGAGATTATCACATCATTTCTGCACTAGTTGAGACTAAAGTGGCCTGGCAATCTTTTCTGTCCCTTTTTGTTATGTGATACTTTATTTACTCTACGCCTTGGTTTTAGTTTCTAATATTTGTATTCCTCAACATTTTCAACTTTACAGATCCTATCAGTGGGTTTGTCATTACAGCATGCTGTGCAGGCGAGCTTTGTTCAAACCCACAGAACTTTATTTCAAATTCTAGCAGAGATCCCAAAATCCCAAAGTTTCTATAAATACCAAATATGTCCTGCTGAATTAAAGGGAAATGTATATAAAATGATGCACAAGACATTTATGTATTTTCTAATTGACGTAATGCTGCAGCCATAAAACAATGGCATCTTGGATTTGAATATTTCACTCAATCTAAGTGTGATGTAGCTTCAATGAACAGTTGTAACCAGCAGACACAGAATATGTATGCGGCATTGCCATACAATATGGAAAAAAATGTTTGTTTGTTTGTTTGTTTTAACTTTGCAGCAAGTTAAGGGGAAATTTAATTGAAAATTCAAAAAATTGCTTTATGTAGGGTAAAAAAGAGCTGAATTGAATTGTTGAAGGAAAAACAGAAAAGGGGAAGAAGGAATCTAAATCCTTAACTCTGGTTTAAGGAAATTCCAAAATTTCAGTGTCAGAGATTCAACAGCAGTGCTGCAACTGCAACTGTGATTAAACACTGTAGGGGAAACACCGCAGTAAGCAACAGACATCACACGAGGTGCCT
>OMKZ01032105.1:73718-85596 GCA_900302535.1 Neoniphon sammara | reverse complement strand
ACCTGTGCTAGAAACTGTGAATTTTATTTGCACTCATGCTCTCAGTTACATACAGTTAAAAAATCTCATAGCTGAACTTGATGAAGACCTTCCCAGTGATCTGCTTCTCCACTGCATTGTATGATGGTTTTAATAGGTAACATGCTTTAATGCTTCCGTTTCTATGAACTTTTGAACCCAGTGAAGCTGTTTCTAGAAGAGAAACATAAGGACTATGCTGAGCTACATGATACCCAATGGATCACAGATTTGGGGTTTCTGGTCGACATGCTGCATCATCTGAGCAAACTGAATGTAGATCTGCAAGGGAAGTTAAAAATGCTGCCTGACCTGGTGCAAAGTGTTTTCACGTTTGTCAGCAAATGCAAGCTCTTCCAGACCTATATTCAAAAGGGAGAGCTCATACATTTTCCCTCCTTGTTGAAGGCAAGTGGAGAAGCAGTTCCAAAGGTAGCATGCTATGCAACATTGGTTGAAAATCTGCGGCAGTGTTTTGAGGACAGATTGTGCAACATAACGTCCTATAGGTGCTCAACTGGATTTAGGTAAGGGGAACATGAGGGCCAGTCAATGGCATCAATGCCTTTGTCATCCAAGAACTGCCCACACACTCTGGCCACATGAGGCCAGGCATTGTCCTGCACCAGGAGGAACCCAGGGTTCCCACTGCAATAGTGTAAGGTCTGACAATCGCTCTGAGGGCTTCATCCTGGTATCTAACAGCAGTCAGGGTACCATTGGTTATGCCATGTAGGTCTGTGCAAGCCTCCAAGGATATGCCTCCCTGGACCATCACTGACCGACCACCAAAAAGGTCATGCTGGATGATGTTACAGGCAGCATAATGTTCACCACGGCGTCTCCAGACTCTTTCAGGCCTGTCACATGTGCTCAGTGTGAACCTGCTCTCATCTGTGAAAAGAACGGGCGCCAGTGGTGAACCTGCCAATTCTGGTGTTGTCTGGCGAATGCCAATCGAGTTGCACGGTGCTGTGCTGTGAGCACAGATCCCACTAGAGGACCTCATGTCACCCTCATGGAATCTGTTTCTGACAGTTTGGTCAGAGACATGCACACCAGTAGCCTGCTGGAGGTCATTTTGTAGGGCTCTGGCAGTGCTCCTCCTGTTCCTCCTCGCACAAAAGAGCAGATACCGGTCCTGCTGCTGGGTTGATGCCCTTCTATGGCCCTGTCCAGCTCTACTCTACTCACATCCGGTCCGTGCTCTGTTTGAACTGCCTCTACCAGCTCCGTCTTTTATTCAAGTTTGTTTTAACTATTTATGTCATTTTATGCTAACCAATCGTTTGGTTTTTATTTGGTTTTAAGTCTTCGTCATTACATGACAGTCAATTCACAGCGATCAGTGGTTACGCTATCAAGAATTAACTCGCTGTCTACCTGGATTGCTAATCCCTGCCTCTGGACAACCAAGCTAGTTGACAGCCAGAACAACTTGACAGCCGTGTGTAGAGCTTGTCAACTCACCCTCTCAAAACTGGAGACTTGTCTAGAATCTGAGCTCAAGCAGGTGGACCAGCTTATCCTGAGATTTTTCTGCCGTAGCCACAGCCCAGTCCAAACATCTCTCCATACTGGGCTCCTCTGGCTGAGGCATTCATGATGGGGTTAGTCCGGCACACTCTCCCGACTGTTCAGCCTCAGAGCCGGAGGACGATACCACTCTCCCCTGGTCCCCCTCTACTACGACCGGAGAGGAGCTGTCCCAAGCGTTGGGCCATCCACCCCTGAGGGGAGACATCTGGCCTTGCCTTGGTGCAAAGCCCAAGACGCAAGCCTGCTCCACTCCAAATATTCCTGTGCCATGGACCCAGGTGAAGAACAGAAGACCCCGGTGGACCTCTCTTACCCAAATGTGCACCACCGAAGCCATTCAGCTAGACAATAAGTTCCAGGTCTTGGAAAATTTGGAGTGTCCACCTTCCCCAGTTCAGCAAGCTTTGGGCGGTGCTCCCCCCTCTAGCTTTACTGTTTCCCCCGGAGAGCCAAGCCATCCTAATTCCTCTGCTGTAGGTGATGTGGTAGCAGTACAGCCCGTTAATCCTGACGAGGTGACCTCCGAGCCTAGCGCACAGACCCCCATATGGAACAGGTCTTCCAGGGATGTCTGTGCGGTTTCCACCTGGGGACTACCATCCCTGCCAGCTAAGCCACCTAGGCGGCCTATTGGGTGCTCTGCTTGCCACCACCGCCGCAGCAGTCCCGCTGTCCTCATGGTAGGGTCATCCATTGTCCGGCATCTGGCAATTCCTCAGGCACACACCTTCTGTTATCCTGGTGCCTGCGTTCAGGACATTATCAACACTACTCAAAAAACACCACTCTGCCTCCACCGTCATCGTTCATATTGGATTGAACAACATTAAACACCAACAATCTGAGACAATGACAGAGGACTTCGCATGCCTTGTGGGCAGCTTGCTAGCCACAGGCAAACACTGCGTCATCTCCAGCCCCCTGCCCCCACCCTGCTTTGGTGACATAAAGTTCAGCCGCATTCACCAGCTTCATATCTGGCTGAAAGGCTATTGCACCAGTAAAGGCATTACGTTTGTGGATAACTTCACCTCCCTCCTGAATTGTAGGGATCTTTTCAAACTCTTTATGCTTGACAATATACACAAAAATGCACACACATCCACACAACTGAGACCTAGGCGCTAAAAAGAATATCAAAATGTTAGATAAACCTTCGCCCTGATGGTCAGCTCTAATAACAGTTAATGTTACCTACCTTGTAAAGATAAACACCCAGGTGAACTGCTGTGAGGTCTAGCAGGTTGATTTAATGGGGAGAGCCCCAACCAGCCAGGGAGGCATCCGTGAAGACCTGGACATAATGAGGGACGTGCCCCACTCGCAACCCCTTGCAGAGATGGCCGGATGAGTCACAAAATGTCATGTCTCAGTGCGGGTATGTGGGGCTTGCACTGTTTGTCCTGGCTCGGGTGAACCTGAAGCTGTGCAGACCAACGTTGGAGGTTCCTCATATGCAGCAGCCCTGAGCGCACCAATGGGTAGGCTGCTGACATTATCCTGAAGGTTGACATGATGCTCCCCACCAGCACTGCAGATCTCACATGTCAAGTCAGCCGCAGCTGGCCAACAGAGTTAGCCACTCATGCTGTGTGTAGTGGAAAATGGGCACAATCTTGGGACAGGAGACGTGTGCAAGGCTTGGCATGTGGCTGGCTGAGGAAGCAGATGCTGAAGTTGTTGTTCAGGGTTGTGAAGGGCAGCGGCGGCGGCAGCGGAGTCCCCATCCTCTCAGCGGCTAAGGTGAACAGACCGGGCTCAAGGATGGAACCCTTGCTGGGACTGGACAAACATGGAGAGGAGGACCAAACCATCTGTCTTGGCAGCTCCAGCAAAATAAAGAATCTGTATAGAGTGTGGAAGATAAAGGCTTCTTGTCATCGAAACAAAAAGAGAGTATTTGACAAAGTGTGGCCTACTGCAGTAACCACACAGGGGGACTGCATTTATTACTAGTTTTTGGTCTGAATATGTATTTTGTATTATGTACATAAAATAATTATATTATGTTTTATGTATTTTTATTTCAAAATATCTCTTTCATCAGGGTAAATAGGTTTTGCCACAGGAAAATGTTTTCTAACCTTCATGACTTAACAATGCTGCAGCAAGCAATGTATGCTAGGATTTCCCTAGGATTTTCAGTCTGTGGCTTAATTTGCATAGTCCTAAGAATTTCCTTAGAGTCTTAAGAAACTCACAGGAGAAACTATCCTGTAGTGCAATTTTAGTGCAGTTTTAGTGCTCCTAGGACTCGCTAGCACTCTTAAGACAAAATCAAATATTTTTAAGTCCTAGGGGCAGGGTGGGTTCTTATAAATACAAGAAGAGGCAGAAGAAACTGTTGGGGGCAGAGTTGTGCAGATTGCCATCCCTTGTAGATTCCTAGTTATCAAATGTGACACCTTCTAGGACATAAAGCACAGTGAGATTTAGCAAACTGCATTTGTGTGACATACATGCCAACTACAAGTCCAACATGGACCAACATTCTACAAAACACAGATACGCTTTCTATAAGCTCCTCTCTGGGTCTGGTTGTCCTATGCAGTGTGGCTACTATCCACCTGCGACTCTGAGAAAGCATTTGGCTGGAGATAGATCTGTTTTACAAGAAGGCTGTAGGCTACGAATGACTGACTTATGTGACAAAACCTTTCAAAAGTTTTGTAAAGCACATAAGGCAGCCTAAACTTATAGACTTTATCTCATTAAGCTTAACTTTCATGGTTAAGTAGATTAATTCAAACTTTGTCTTTCTGCAATGCCAGCACCATTTAGCCCTTATGATTAATTAATGAAGGGAACTTGTTTTTCTCAAACCACAAAAAAACAACAAAAAGATTTGCTCCCTGTTCCAAGCCAGCATAGTCTACTCTCTATACTATACTGGAATAGCCTGGTCAATAATATCTGCTTGGAAAAAGTTATGGCTGCTTCCTCATGACTATGTAAATACAAATGAAATTGTAAAATTACTGATGTTTGGGTCAAAATTTTACATAAATTCCCTGTTAATAACGCTATGTTAAGGTTGAATAAAAATATTAGTCCTCTTTGCTCCTTTTGCGATGTGCACCCTGAAACTCCTTTGCCATTACTCCGGATATTATAAGCAAGATTACTCTAGATTTGTACCTGAAATGAATGTTTAGATTCCATAGCTACAGTAGAAGTAAACCATTTTTAAATTATTCTAAATACAATTATTCCATTTGATAAATTCATTTAGGGTTGAGGTATTTCCTAATAGTACTTACCATCTGAAAAATGAGGTTCATGTCACTCACGCAGGAAAGACGTTATTTGCCATCTTTCCCATTGGCCCTAAACGCCTCATGACTCGCAGTGAGCGTCTCGCGGCCGTGACGTCACGTGGTTTCCCCTCCATTACTGATTTTGGTTGAACGAGAGGAGACGAGCTAACTAGCTATTTTTCAATTTTCACCCAAAGGCAGATATTTCAAGTTATCCTGGCGAGCTTTCGTGACTGATTCAACACTAAACACTTGCCAAAGTCAATTTTCCCCGACGTCGTCGTCTCCGCTTCCGGAGAAAACACTGGTACGTAACGACTGCGTTAGCGTAGCTCTCGCTAAAATGTTAGCTAGCTGTTAAAGATAGACGTTAGCTACGCACAAGTGAAGTTAGGCCTTTCATAAATGCATCAGTCTACCCACTAAATACAAAGTCACAGCTGTGATCTCTGCCGTTGTAAGCTTAAGTCATTGATTCTAGTGTGTTTATTTGCTGGTTTATCTCTGTTTGTAGCTGCTATACACAGAGATTGAGAAGAAGGCCTATGAGGTGCACGTGTTAAAACTCGACAAATTGGATTCTCTTTTGTTGGTTTGCCCGAGGTTTCTGATGTATTTCAAAATGTGAGACAGACACGCTCAGGTAATGTTAAACAGACCTGCATTAGACCCGATAGGTTCTCTTCTCTTGGACACTGGCTAAATTTAATAAAAGCATCAGTAAATAAAATGCCGCCATGGCTATTACATACATCCTAATAAGCGATTTAATAGGTTTTGCTATCCTATATTTGTAAATTTGGTTGGTGCCAATGGTCTAACTACGTCGTTGCCATTCTTCCTGCTAGTGTGGACACATAGCACAGTTGGAAATACCAGGGGTTCGTTTTCCTTCATTCACAAGAAGCCATTGGCTACCAGTCATAATCCATTCAATATGAAAAACAACTTCCGCAGAGATACACTATTCATCACAGTAAATATGAAGCTTTCATTTGACTTTATTCTGCCCTGCTTACTGTTAGTCACCTGGCACTCACAGGAAGAAACTGAAGTTACAGTTTGAAAATAATTCCTAAAAACACAGAGCGTTCCAAACTTTATTGTTAAATCCATATCTTTCTTAGTATGTCTTTATGTAGCAGTCAAAAACGTACGTTTAATATAATATGTATAAGTTTGAAAAACAAGTAATTGTCAAAACTAATTCAATATGGATTGCACTGCAAAATGATCGGGGGGAAATGTAACCTAGGTGTAGGCACTAGTTAAATGACACTGACATTTGGTTAGTCTTCAGGTTTGTATTTTGCCAATAAACAAGGCAGCATTAAACTGCAAAATAAGTACTAAAAAAAATCATAATTGTAAGTTATGGTAGAATGATATGTGTTGATAACGTAATGCATTTTAATCAGTATGTGTGAAAATCCCATATTTTCTTTAATTTGGTTTTATATATTAAAGACAGTCAGATTATGGATGTACAGCCAAGTTGTTAGGAGCAAGTTTATTGTGGAGATAAGCCTATCAGCCAATCATATTGTTTAACCATAACTAGCCAGAACTATTAACACACATTCAGGTATGTTGTTAAGCTCCAGGATAGTGTCATTGTAAATGCTGATGTAATGCTACAGTGGAAGGCTCTTCTATTTAGCAGATTATGCCCTCTGCTGTATTGTTGGGTTTAGATATAAAGTGTGCCTGCACTTTGTTTTGAATGTGAGTCTTATATAGGTCCAGTTGTACTTTGAGCCATCTTGAGTGAGGGAAATGCCTTCTTTGCCTTGCTGCTAGTGCTACATGTCAATCAGAGAGACATTTTAAGCAGTGGAAAAATAATGTGACACTTGAATGATGAACATCCATGTAGTCTAGAGGACTTTCCCTTTCCCTGCAGCCCTATAATTGTCTTTACTTATGAGTGGTTGTCACAGGCCAAAGTGAATTCATAATTTTGAATCATCATGAAGCCAGAGACCTGAAAGATGCGTATCTTATCTGATGTTAAGCCTTCCATATTTGTCCACAGCATATTATTCTTCCCGTCTAACATACCTTTGGCAGGACTTTGCATGATAATTTGGGCAATATGGACAGGACACTTACTGAAAAGTTGGTCACTGCATGGCACAATACAAACGTGATAACCTCTTCATGCCACAATACCTAGTGTTTTGAACTAGCCATCACACAGGTCAAATCAGCATTTCATGTATATTGAGCTGTGTAGTAGCTCCATTTTGTCCATCCCTGCTGTTCAACCCCCCACTGATATATATTATTTCTTTAACAGAGCCATGTACAATGGCATTGGCCTGACCACTCCGCGGGGCAGTGGCACCAATGGCTATGTGCAGCGCAACTTGTCAAGCCTGCGCGCCAAGCGGCCACGGGATGAGCGTGGCGGTGAGCGGGACGAGAAGGACCGTGAGAGGCTTGAGAGCCAGCTCAACAGGCAACCCAATGCCGACATCCTGGAGCATCAGAGGAAGAGGCAGCTGGAGGTCAAGTGTGCCGAGCTCCAGGACATGATGGAGGAGCAAGGGTAAGAGAAACACTGTTTCAAGCATCAAATAGTCAGCGAGAGGTGATGGTGAAATCTCAGAGTTTTAAGGTTAGCCAAAACGCCAGTAGGAGGCACCTCAAATGTATTCTGTCCATTAAAGGTTTTACTTTTTGCTGTGGAATGACAACTTTCTTTTTTGCTGTATGTCTGCTCTTTGATTAGTATAGAACAGGTTTAATACTGCAATATGCATCGTATGGACAGGTGACAAATAAAAGGAAAATCCGAGTTGAAGTGTATCAGCAAGGTGTTAGGCAACCATGTGCTGCCAGAACCCCTTCGGTGCACCTTTATAGATTCTGCAAGTCTCTTGACCTCTACTGGAGGGATGGAACGCCATTCTTCCAAAAGATACTGTGCATACAGAGTGATATTGTAGTAGAGTGGCAGTGCATAAAGCCCTTGTTACAAAGACAAATGCACATTTGACAGTTAAGTGGTGAAAAACCAAAGACACTGGTCTACAGAGATGTGGAACAAAGTGATGTGGTCAGATGAATAATCCTTCAAATATATTCTTCACATGAGAAGGCTACAGTGAGGAGGTCTGCTGGCTCGTTTATGCTGTGGGGGGCATTTTCCTGGCATGGTTTGGGTCCACTTGTAGAGGGAAGGCTCAAAGCAAATCAATACAAAGTTATTCTGAGTGATAACTGAGTTCCAAGTTATCCTATGATGAAACATTTTTATACTGATGGCAGTGACCTCTTCTAGGATGATGAAGCCTCCATCCACAGGGCATGATGGCTCACTTAATGGTTGATGAGGATGAAAATGATGTAAATCATATGCTATGGCCTAAACAGTCTCCAGATCTCGACCCAGTCGAACGCCTGTGGCAAAATTTTGCATTGACATGTTAGACAGCACTCTCCACCACCATCATCAAAACAGCAAGTGAGGGAATATGTTTTTGAAGCATGGTGTTCCATCCCTCCAGTAGAGTTCAGAGACTTGGAGAATCTATGCCAAGGAGTATTGAAGCTGTTCTGGCAGCTCATGGTGGCCCAATACCTTACTAAGACACTTAATGTTGGAGTTATTAGTGTGTCTGTCCTTTTTTCATGTTCTAGTCACCACATAAAGTTTTAGGAATTTATTAGCTATGTTCAGTCCAAAGTAGTGGTTTTGCCTGCTTTATTTCTTAAATCCTTGATTTTTAAATTCGTCTTAAATTTCATTCCACGTAGTATTAAAAAGATCTTGAATATATTTCTCAGAAACTTCACCGCCACTGCTATGAATTTGCATCAAATCAAAAAAGTTAAAATTCAGCTCTTCTTTGAAGCTGGACACTTAACTAGACCTTCTTATGACATGCAGACAGTGTGAATGGCTTAAAGCACAGACATTCAGAAAGGGATAAAATCAGCAGATGGAACGAAGCAGCGCAGCAGGAGAGCCACTCACATCCTCAGGGAGTTTTGTCCTGCCACCCTTTACTCTCAGTTCTTGTGACACAGGCAACATCAGTAACATTTTGCAGCAAAACACCATGGCTGCGATGAAGGAAGAAAAAAGAACAAAAAATGAAGGAACATGCTTGACTCACTAGATGATGTGACATCCTCCTTTGTTTGGCTCGTCAGGTACTCTGCTGAAGAGATCGAGGAGAAGGTGAACAGTTTCCGCATGATGCTGCAGGAGAAGCAGGAGCCAGTGCCAGCCACCACTGAGAGACCAGCGTAAATACAAACACACAGACACCATGTCTTCTGTCTCATTTCTCAATGAAATTCCGTCAAGATCCATTATAAAAGTTATCTTACTGCTATCTTACAGTTATCTTACTGGGACAGTGTTTTCAGTTATGTGAAAATCACAGACAGACAATCACAGACTTTTTCAAGCCTGGGGGTATTCTGGCTATTTCACACTATGGTTAAGGTCTTATTCACATGTTTGATATGGGAGTAAGCCCATGTAAGTTTCTCACAATTGGAGTCCAAGCTTACCAGGTTATCATTATCCAGTTATGACATTTACATGTGTCTACAAAAACAGGTTACTGACCAACCAGGTTAAGAAGAGAATTCCCAATGGATGTAGCTGATGTACATTAAAAGTGAAAAACAATTTTTTTGTGCACGTGTTTGAATGGGTTTTGTTTTCAGGTAAAAAATTTGAAAGGGTGTGGAAATCTGACATCCCCTGTCTTACTGTTTCAGACCACGGAATCTATTACTAATACTGTGTGTGTGTGTGTGTGTAGGGGGGGGTGTTAATATGTGTCTAGTGTACCACATTGTTTGATATTGCAAAGTAGCGGTGATAGGAAGCTTCCTGGTCTTTGTGTGTCAGGGTGACAGAGACTCACGCTCTGGCTGCAGCCAACCAGCAGAAGAACGACCGTCTCCGCGCCGCCTTTGGCATCGCCACTGACTATGTGGATGGATCCTCCTTCCACCCTGACCGCAAGGAGAGGGAGAAGGAGAAGAGAGAGCAGGAGCGTTTGGAGAGGGAGAGGCAGCAGCAGCAGAAATATGCGTGAGTAGGAAAAGTGGGCTCAGATTGCACATTCTAAACTGGCTTGGCCTTGGAGATATGCTGCTTATGGTTTGTTGCCTTTGCTCTCTCAGGTTGGTGGAAGAATCAGATGATTCCGAATCCCCTCCCAGGAAACAGAGTCGGAAAAAGAAAAAGAAAAACAAGAACAGAGACAGGTGAGAAGAGAAGTTTAGAATAGCAAGGATGATTGAAACTAAGGCCAAAAGCATGTTATACGGCCAGACATCTCAGAAGATCTCATATTATTGAGCTACCAAATTCCATCTTGCATCAAAGCAGTGCACACACTTTAAGATAAGCGCTGCTACACACAAAGAGAAATGGGAATGCTTAATCCACTATTATTTTGCTTATGATGGTTAAAGGTGTGTTTAGCTGTTTGTCTTTAACCACTGATGCTAGAGACAAACGTAGGTTGAGGGCACTTGACATTTCTCTCCAGCATTTTGCTTTTTCTACCCGGTCATGATGGGATACGGCCAATACGTCAGACTTTCAATCATGTTGCCATAGTTTGACAAACTTCTCTCCTTGGAGTCAATTTGTGTTTTGCATTAAACAGAGTGCTGTATCCTGCTGCAATCTAATTGGCCAGAGTGACAAATCGGCTCGCTATGCCCTCTCACAATTCAAGAGAAACGACAAAAATTTCCAACATGTTGTAAAATGATCTGAACGTCTCAGACGATTCCAGACTGCATCGGGAGATCGGGATGTGATGTGCTGACCTTTTCACACTATGCAAGCAAAGACTGGCCGTTTTTATATATATATATATATATACTCACAGTAAATATTACACATAGATATTGATGTAATTACCTTATTATATAGTTTGAAATAATCAGTTGGTTGACATTGTTTATTTTGTCATCAGTTCAGAGAGTCCGTCCCCATCACCTCACCGAGAGAAAAAGAAGTCCAAAAAGAAGAAAAAGAAACGGTATTCCACCATTAAGTTCTTTTGTTGTTTCTCATGCTGATTTCATATGTGTATGTTGTCAGGGAGCTTGACTGTAAGGTTCTGTCTTACAGGGAGGCATCAGAGGATGAGGATGAGAAGGGGAGGTAGGTGTCTTTAATTCAGACTATCAGACTCATATTGGTTAATCTTTGAAGAAGCTTTCTAGCATAATGTATCAATGTTTTCTTTTTGTCTTGGCACAATTTATGGATGAGACTTAAAGGCAGTGGCGTGGGTTGGTTAGTTAGTGGCTTTTTCCAGAGCCAAGAACAGCTCCTCCAGAACCTCCAGAAAGGCTTTTATGAAAACATAAATGTACATTATGTGATTTTATGATGCTTTAACACCATTTTGTACCTGTGTCTGACCACACCTGTATACAGATTCAGGAGGCTGAGAGTTATAACTAAATTGTATTTCTTTTATCGTAGTTACGGGCAATACACCACAACACAAGTTAGGTTTGTAAATGAGCTATAAGCCGTCTATAAGCAGCAGCAGTGTTAGGCTAACAGTATGTGTAAGGGTACCTACAGACTGCATACTTAGGTGAACAATAAATGTAAAAAGCCAATTATTAGTTCCATTTAAGTGTGATAAGGTTATATCAAATTGACTGAACAAGAGCTTGAAATATTTGTGTATTGGCCTGGTTCACACCAGACTTGCTTGCACAGTGTTCCATAGGTCTGACTCGGGCTGGACTAGGCAGTGAAGTTAGAAAAATTAGCCATCTGCTTAAATCAGTGAAAGCCCTGTTTTAGCTAGTGTTAATGAGACTGCTAAAAGGAGAGACAGTGACCAGCTCAGTGCGGGCTTAGTTTGTGTTGTGTGTGAACGTGCAGCTCTATAAATACTTGCTGCACTTGGGGATTGGCTGAACCAAAACAATACAGCGGTATCAAAAATTTGCACTCTTTACTTTAACATGTTTCAGTACTTGGTAGTACTGACCGAAGGAGGTTGGTGCAAATAAACTAGGAGATGGAGTCTAGTGTAAGGGCACTGCTGTCAATGAGT
>OMKZ01032105.1:60197-73646 GCA_900302535.1 Neoniphon sammara | reverse complement strand
CTTCAGATGAGACGCACCAGCAGTCCAAGTGGAAACGGAAAAGAAGTGACAGCATGTCTCCTCCAAAAGCCAAGACTCGGCGACACAGGAGCGCCTCCTCCAGCTCTGCTCACAGGTAGGGTGTGTTAAACTGCTTGTCTTGACAATGGTGTACTGAACCTAGAGTTTCACTTAAAGCTGACCCAATCTGAAGAACTGATCACATAAATCGGTCATTATAGGAAAAACAATATAAACAGACATACTCACACATGTTGATGCTCAGAAAAAGACTATTTCACTGCTCTGTTGTCGCTCTTGAGTACGCTTTGAAAAATGTGACAAATAGGGACAGTAGCACTGCTGAAATTTTCTTTCCATTCTACAACCACCCATAACCTTTCATCCAAATTTTTAGTAGCAACTACAGTGATTTATTATACTATATAGAATATATATAGTATATAGTATTAGAGTACAGCTGCCTATAGCATCATATTATTTTCCAGCACATACCCAGTATGTATATTGGGTTTTTTCAGTAATAAGAGTAAGGTAACACATGTAAATGCGTTACCTGTAGTAAATGTAGGCTTGGACAGGCTGATGCCTGGTTTAAACAAGAGGCCAGTATCAGCCCAGTATATTTGCAAACCAATATGTTGACAGACACCCATTATCCTACAATCAGGGAGGTCTTCTTAACTAAGCCTAGGCTCTCTCTGCATTCTTTGCTGAAGCAGCACTTCATGCAAAAGACCAATGTGATTTCACACATTACGTTTTCTCCTGATATTTACAGCCAGTCTCCTGCCCCGCTGAGATCACGACAACAGGACCAAGCAGTAAGGAGAGCTGATGAGGTCAGAAAGGCGAGATCCCCGGACAAAAGGAGGCGTGGGTACGAGGAGCACAGCCCGTATCGGCAGGGTGGCAGAGGGGTAAGAAGCAGAGGTTGTCTAATTTGTTGGCCAATCCAGTATGTCTGTAAGGGTGGGGATTCGCTACACAGTGACTGTAAATAGAGTGGACAGGTGATTACTAGCAAAAGAAGAATTTCATTGAATATTTTCACAAGCTGCATCACCCTCTGCATCAATTTTTCAACTGACACTCTCTCTCTGTCTTTGTTTTCTAGAAATCTCCAAGGCCCCACAGCTCCCCTGAACGTCAGCAGAGGGCCAACCAGGAGCGAGAAAGAGAACAGATGAGGGAGGACGAGAAAGACAAGACCTCCAAGAGGAGGCACGACTCCTCATCCCCCTCTCCGACACCACAGCAAGAGAAAGGCAGACATTCAAGGAGCAAACAGAAAGAGAGGGAGAAAGGGAGGCAATCAAGAAGCAGGGAAATTGAGAGGGAAAAGTGGAGGCGTTCAAGAAGCAGAGAAATGGAGAGGGAAAAGGGGAGGCGTTCAAGAAGCAGAGAAATGGAGAGGGAAAAGGGGAGGCGTTCAAGAAGCAGAGAAATGGAGAGGGAAAAGGGGAGACGTTCAAAAAGCAGAGAGGACAAGGAGAAAAGGAGGCGTTCAAGAAGCAGAGAGATGGCAAGGGAAAAAGGCAGGCGTTCAAAAAGCAGAGAGCTTGAGAGGGAGAAAGGGAGGTGTTCAAGAAGCAGAGAGGAAAAGGAGAAAGTCAAAGGAAAGGAGAGAGTCCCACAAAGGACCAGACATGACTCCTCCTCGTCTCCGTCTCCGTCTCCCTCTCCTCCTAAACAGGACACCAGGAGGGCCAGGAGCAGAGAAATGGAACGGGACCAAGACAGAAAGAAGCGGGACAAAAAGCCAAGACACGAC
Organism: Neoniphon sammara; assembly: GCA_900302535.1. NCBI lineage: Eukaryota > Metazoa > Chordata > Actinopteri > Holocentriformes > Holocentridae > Neoniphon > Neoniphon sammara. The sequence goes on along the minus strand of OMKZ01032105.1, from coordinate 71,872 downwards.
TCCTCATCACCTTCACCACCCCCAGAAAGGGAGAGGGCAAGGAGAGACAGGAGTGGAGAGAGAGAGCGCAGGATGGAGAGAGATCTAAGGGCGCCAAATGACAGAGAAGACAGGAATGAGACTGGGAAGGGAAGGGAGAGACAAGTGTCTCCCCACCGACAGAAAAACGACAGAGCGAGGGGTGGGCATCCATCCCGTGATTCTTCATCTCCGCCCCCTTGCTCACCTCTTGCCAATGGGCGTCAGAGAGAGAGGGATAATGAGCGGAGGAGAGAAAAGGCAAGGGATCAGGAGGAGAGGGCTAAGGAGAAGGAGAGGGATCTGAACTGGGAGAATAAAAAGGAGCGAGAACAGGACAGAGAGCAAAGCCAAGAAGCCGGGAGAATGAAAGGCGAGGCAAAGTCCGGCAGACAGTCTTCTGCTGCTCAACAGCTGCCCTCTCGATCTTCAGATGAGCACAGATTGGAAAGAACTAGAGAAGCAGAGAGGAGGACAGACGGTGAGAGAGCCACGGAGAAAGGGAGGAACGAAAGACCGGAGACAAACAAGAGCCGGGAGAAGGAGCGAAGCCCTCCCAGGAAGGAGAAACGGGAGGAACAGGAGAAACAGGCCAAGAAAGGCAAAGAGAGCAGCAGCAGCAGCAGTAGCAGCAGCAGCAGCAGCGATAGCGACAGTGACAGTTCCTCCTCCTCCTCCTCCTCCTCGTCTTCGTCCTCCTCAGACTCTTCATCTTCATCTTCGTCCTCTGAGGATGAGGGCAAGGCAAAGAAGGCTGGCTTGGCAGGAAAAGAGAAAGGCAGTCCAACAACAAGCGCACCGCCTGCCATCGGGGCTGCCGTTCACAGGTATTTAGCCAATGGTGCAAGAGAAAGCTCCGCCTCTGAGAGTGATGGACAAAGACAAGCCTTGAAGGACAGAGTAGGAGGAGGAGGAGGGGGAGATAGGCACATACCATCAGAGAGGGAAGGAGCTTCTCACAGAGTTCCTGCAGAGGCCCCTCGATCAAGAGGGCAGGAGCGTTACAGCCCCACACAGGTGGACAGCCCCAGTCCACCTCCTTCCCCGCCCAGCAGAGCAGCCACCAGCAGAGGCAACGACCGGTACTCCCCCACCAGCGCTGAGAGGGAGAGAGGCAGGGGCAGAGAGGAAGGCAGGAGGTCGAGCCCCTCAGCGCAAAAGCAGAGGTCACGCTCCCCTTCCCCAAAAACCTCTGCCTCCTCCCCGGCCCGTCGTACTCCGCCTCGGCAGTACCAGGACCCCCCGTCCAGATCAAGGAGGCCCTCCCCTCCCCCGGCCTGGTCCGATCGGGAGAGGGAACGGCAGAGGGAAAGGGAAAAGGAGAGGGAGAGAGATAGAGACAGAGAGAGAGAGAGGGAGAAGGAGAGGACCAGAGGAGGGAGGGATAGAGAACGGGATCGGCCAGCCAGGAGGAGCAGGTCCAGGTCCAGAAGCCTGAGGAGGCGCAGCCCCCTTAGCAGGTAAGATACTAAAACAGTAACGACTTAAACTTTATGAAGCTCATTTAGAGCAAATGAAATCAAAATGGATCTAATTAAAAACAGATTAAGGCAGATATGAGAAACAGAATAAAGAACAAACAAACCAGCAGACAAAGCATGAATCAAAAAGCCTGAAAAACAGTGGAATATACTGATCTCATGGTGATACCAAATGAAATGATTTATTGTTTTCATTTTGACAGTACTTTTTCTATCATTTACCAGTATTTAATCACTTATGATGGCCCAAAATGAAATTACTATTGAAATTACTAATTACAACATATTTTCACTTGATTAATGGTGTGAAATAGTCTGAGTCACAGGAGGATGACATGGGTGAGATGAGGATGAGTGCATGTAGGGTGTTGTAGTATTTTCAGGAGGGACAACTGGGGCCAGTTTATAGTGATTTTCCTCTGGTTATATTGCATCAATTAAAAAAAATCTTTGCACATTTACCCTATGGAAACTTCACATAATGTGGCCTAATGAGCAGTGAAATTATTCTTTGATATATGAATCTAAGGAGAGACTACATGTGACTCGTATCATTTTGTTAGTATTGAGAGAATTCTCAGATGCTGTCTTATCTGTTTTTTGTTTTTTTTTGATATTAGTGGATTTTAATTTGATTGCATGAAGGAACAGATTTTAAGGCTTGAGCCGATTAGCTTCCATTGCCGTAAACACTCATAACATTTCAACTGATTCCATGTCTTTTATTTTTTTCCTCTTGAAGGTCCTGCCGTTCTCCCTCTCCACAGCGGCGAAGGAGGAGCAGCCGCTCCCGCTCCCGGGAGAGAGAGCGAGAAAGAGAACGAGAGAAGAACAGACAGAGGGAACTGGAGAAGGAGAGAGAGTGGGAAAGGGAAAAGGAGCACCAACGCATGAAAGATGCTCCCTCACCTCGCCGCTCCTCCTCCTCTTCCTCCAGCTCATCCTCCTCTTCCCCCTCACCACCGCCACCCCAAGAGAGGAAAGACATGAAACCATCAACGGAGAAAGACCAGAGAGATCGGAAAACACAGCGAGAGGACAGAGAGGCGGACAAAAGGCAGAAAAGTCGTTCATCTCCATTGCCGGCCCACCCCAGAGACTCTTCCCGCACCTCAGCTTCAGAGGGCAGAGGCTGCCACTCAGAAAGAAGACACTCTGAGCAGTTTTCTGGAAGGCTGCCGGCCGGCCGCCAACCAGAAACCAGGGAGTCTGCAAGAGTTCCGACAAGCAGCCAGTCGCCGCCGGCAGTCCCTCGACCGTCAGACCAAACAGTCAGGAGCGAAAACACGGTAAACGGGAAAGAAGCAAAGGAAAACAAGAAAGGCAAGGGGAGTAGCAGCTCCAGCTCCTCCTCCTCCTCATCATCATCCTCTTCTTCCTCCTCATCTTCGTCGTCCTCATCAGACAGCTCTGACTCCGAGGTGGAGCAGGGAAAAGGGTAAGGAGACAGGGAATCTTAAGCTGAACATGAGATACAGAATACACCAGTGCTGCAACAAACACATCCTGATGATCAGTAATCTAATGATTATTCTAGTGGTTAGTCAGATCTAATACTACTGCTTCATTTATTCTACATTAGCTGAATGTTATACTCTGCTAATAGTTGTTGGGAGCTATGTAGTACACACCAGTATTCTGCTGCTGAAACTGACTGATTTGGAATGATTTGCTAACGTCAAAATTAGGAGTTAGAATATTGTGCTCTCTTGTTCTTTTCAATATTGATTATTAATATTACATCTCAGTCATTTCCCATCATCACAAACAATTTTTACTCAACAACTTTTACAATATTTACTCCTTTATTTTCAACTGAAGGGAACTGCATGAATGGTGAGCACTATGTATGCCCAAAAAAGCTGCGAGAGTATGATACGTGCAACTCCAAAAAGTAAAAAAATCAATTTGTGGCGGGCGATGTTTTATTGGCGGTGGACTGCCACAAATGAATGTATGGGAAGCACTGAGTATAAAAAACACAAGATCGCAAGAATTGTTATTGGTCCTTTTGGCAGTTTTGTACTTCTCCACTGTGTTTTAGTTGATTTCCACATTGTCAGTTGACAACAGGCAATACTGTTTGCTGATTATTTCCACTTCATAGTCATTTAATCTTGAGTAATCATTTTAGGCCCTAACTTTGATTGGAATTCATGACTCTCCTTCCTTGTTTCTGTTAACAGAAAGACGGCAAAAGCTCAGAACTCCTCATCCTCATCTGAAAGTGAAAAGGAAACACAGAAAAAGAGGTCAGTATAAAGAAACTACATTTGATTTCCAAGGAATAATGTTACTTCTCACATCTCTGTGTCTGCTGTACAGAGTGCTGCTGTACATGGAAGCAGTGCTGTCTGAATAATTGTGAAAGCAAAATGCCTACAATATCTCTGGGCTCACCAGTTTTGTTTGCAGCAAGAATAGATGGGAGGTTCCCAGTTGAAATTGAACTTGAGCAAAACTTTTGTCACCATTTTTGCTTAAGCATTCCCGCAGAAAGTTATAGACTGTGTTTCTTGCCCTAACCATAATCATTAACCTGGGAGGCAAAGGCCACCTTACTGTTGACAGTGGTTGGTTAGACCCCGTGTTCAGTCATCACCTTGATGTATTTGTCCAGTTGCCCCACCCTGTTACACAATCATGTTGGTTTAAAGCACTTCTATTTAATTTGAAAAATGTTGGGCTTATGACACGAGCATTACAAGTATCTGAAAGCTGAACAAGACATTTCCACTGGTTTGTGGGCTGTAGTAAATGATTTTACCTTGGTAAAGTTCATTAACAGCGAACTAAAACTATCCAGTAGTTACAGTAGCTCATAAGTTTTGAAATCTCCCAATACAGAGTACCTTTTTAATATGCATTTTATTGTGTTGATTGAACTATCAAGCGTCTTGTAAGGGTACTCATATTCATTATATTGTGCCAGCTAGGGATACCTGAATTCAGCATCTGGCTTCAACCAATATGGGTATTTGAAAATCATTTCTAAAATTCTATATTAAAACTACAGATAGGTGATATTTTGTGCCAATAGCAAGTACATTAAAGATGCTACGGTGTCATTTTTTTTTTTTTAAATCTTTGCAAAATTAGCAGTGATTGGCATAGTTAGCATAACTAAATAAGCAATGGTGGCTTCCGTCTCATACCATTCAGTGTTGGTGTTTCTCAAAATTAAAGGAATACTCCAACATTTTGGAGCAACCCAGACAGAGACAAGATGTTCAATACCATTTTCACCTCTGTACATCCACTGGTTCGGTTCCTGTGGGTAGCATTTTGTGTTAGCTTAGCATAAAGATAGAGCTAGGCTAAGACTACACTCCTGTAGACTTCAAGTGTTTATGCTAAGCTAACACGAAATGTCACCCATAGCAGTGAACGTACAGTTGTGAAAATGGTATCAAACATCTTGTCTCAGTTTGGGTAAGTCGGAAAAAGGGTATTCTGTCCAAAACGGAGTATTCCTTTAAGACCACATTTCCCTGAAACTTTGTTCCCACAACTGTCGGAGGGTAGGGGAAGTTCTGGATACAGTAGAATTAATTTACAAAAAATAGATAGAAATGAGCAATTGAACAATTGTAGCTGTGGTCCGAGAGGAACCTCCGTCATACCAGAGGATGACAATGCTGGGCGATATACATTACTGAACAAAAGGCCAGTATTGGCCAAATATATCAGCCTAACCCAGCTGTGTGTTACAGATTTGTCCTTTTATTGCACTACATTGTACCAACCTAAGGAGTGTTTGTTTGGTGATTCTGAGAGTTTTATTGATCCCTGTCGTTGCCCCACAGCCCGCCCAGACGTCAGAGGGTGCCGGCCGATTCACTGAGAGATTCTCGCTCACTCAGCTATTCTCCTCCAAGACACAGAAGAGCGGCACGTTCCCCGCCCACTCACAGGTCTGTAGCCAGTAGAGGGAGATGTTCACTGTGTGCAGTTGTTAACAGTATCCTCAAATAGGGATGCACCAATACCAGTAGTTGTAGATACAGGGGCTTTGACACCTGCCCTGCAGGGTCCATTTTAATTGGGCCGTAGTGCATTTACCCCAGTAGTTTGGTATGTTTGGAGAGGTTAGAACATGCATTTGAAAACAAATGAACCCGCAGCCTGAAAAGCTGAAACTCGGCCCGGTTCCAAGTGAACCATGGTATGGTTCGTTACAAGTGAGAACATAATCTGACCTAACTACACAAAGCAATCCAAAAACTGTGTATTGTGTTATGGGTTGAAAGTTAATGTCGACACATGAAGCTGCGAGCCAGACAGACCCAGGGCTGCCAATCTGGGTGTGCCAACTTAAAGGAATACTCCAACATTTTGGGCAAAATACCCCCTTTCCAACTTACCCAGACTGAAACTAGCTGTTTGATACCATTTTCACACTGGTTTGGTTCCTATGGGTAGCAGTTTGTGTTAGCTTAGCATAAAGACTTGAAATCTACAGGAGTCATTAGCCTAGCTCCGTCAAAGTGAAAAAAATGTGTATTTGAAATACACGTCTTGGTAAATTTTTAAAAATGAGTCATTTTAAGAGAAGTTAGATGGTTGGCACTATAACTGCTGAACACATGTATCCTTCTGTCTAGATGAAAGGATACACGTAGGATACATGTTGCTATAAGGTTTATGTTTCACTTTGACAGAGCTAAGCTAGTGACTAGTGTAGGCTTCAAGTCTTTATGCTAAACTAACACAAAATGCTGCCCATAGTAAATGAACCAGTGGACGTACAGAGGTGAAAATGGTATTGAGCATCTATTCCTTTAAAAGACATGGACCAGAACCAAGACACATAGACATAATAAAAACAACCAAAACTAGAAAACACCCTTCCATGTATGAATACAGTGCCAATAAAGAATAAAATACCAGTAAAATAGCACTATTGCTGTCATGTTTGCTCTCTCCACCTGCATGTATAAGTCACAGCTGAAAGCAACAAGTTCATGTCCCTTCTTGGGGATTGTTGAAAGGTATCCTGGGAAACAAAGGAAATCCAGTAACTGATTAACAAGTAGATGATGGTTTGAAGGAAAAGGGGTAATAGTGAAATATGGCCCTCAACCAAAATAACTTTTGGATCCACTGAAGATCACAGATGGATGACACGTAATAGTGTAAGAGGAGCCAAAGGTGGAATTTTCTTTTAAGCCAAAATAATTTCTAGTCTAGCACTTAACACTAGCACGTAGTCTAGCACAATCCTTAACGTTAAAGGTGAAAAAGTAACCCTGGTGTATCCCCAACGCTTTTGGAAATCTGTGCTGATGAATTGCTTTTGTTCTTTCTTCTCTTAGGAGCGGCAGTAGGCAATCCCCAAGTCGCTCACCCAGCAGCAGGCGAAGGAAATGAGCAGACGACTTGTGATGCTTCACTTGTGCGTTTTTTTCCTGTACAACTCTGCCTGGTCTGAACTGGATTGCACCATGGACTTGATAGCCAGTGGTCACATTAGATACAGATCTGTGAAAGCAAAGGGAGCTTGTTTTGTTTCTAAGCTACCGCAGATAATTCAGCAAAATCTTGTAACCAGCAGAGATCAGGAGGTTAACTTTACAAAGCTGGCTTGAAATATTTCGTTATATGAGCTGAAGAAAAATGGTAGGGGAAGCAGGCCACTAGCAAGGTGACATTAGCAGTGATGGATGCAAGAGTTGGACTGTCCTCTCCCCACACATACACACACATGAACACACAACACAGTATTGTAAAGTAAAACTTAACCCAATCAAAGAATGTTCTCTTGACTTTACTCTGTCCTCTGTACTTGTACTGTCTGTTGCGTTCTAAATGTAGATATGAGCCGTCTGTATTTTGGTTATTATCACTGAACAGATATGCGATTTCCATTTAATGTGATTAGGAACTGCAACATGTTGGTTATTTCTTTGTTTAAAATGATTAATGATAATAAAAGCAGTTGTACATTTTACTTGTGTGGAATTCCAGTTTTCCGGTAGCTGTTTTTCCAGTCATATCAGGATCAGACTGGTATTGCTGATGTTTAGTCCGCTTTTCAAAAAAATTGTCAGACACAATAATTCTGAGCCAGATACCTTTTACAGAATCAGTCTTTGATATTAAAAAATAAAGTTTGAATGCTAAATATATTCACCTTTGCACAAGTATACAAAGATAAAATCTGATGTCTGATTGGATGGTAACCGTAAATAAAAAAAAAAAAAAACTTTTCATTCATTTATTCGGTGACCTTGAAGCTTCTGAGTAGACCTGAATCCAGTTGGATCAGCTGAGGTAATTGTTCCACACTACCACTGGCACAAGTGTGCACTGTCATAGCTCAATGAATGTGTAGTAACTATTTCACTTGCATCATTTACCCACACATTTTAGTAACTTGAGGGAACTCAGATTTCTCTGTATTACTTAAAGCTGTGTAAACCAAAGGCCATCAGTTGTGTTGCTTTTGCAGGTAGATTATAAACCATTAAGGACTCAAGTCACAGACTACTGCCACTATCTATGTATTGAGCGAGTACACAATAATACAATGATAATCATCCCACCAAAAAGATGGTTAGATTCATGGTGGGAGAAAAGCAGCAAAGTTGCTGTAAGCTCTGGATTTGGGAAAGAGTTTGGAATCTTAACAAATGCATACAACATTAATATTTGTATTTTGTGGTAGTAGTTGTATATTTGAAGTAGTGCAGTCTTTAATTAAAATATTCAAAACTTATATAAGTTTTTATGGGTCCCATGGCATACAGGAGTAAATGCAAATGAGCAAGCTTGTGAGATATGAAGAAGACCATCAGATGAGTGCTATAAATTTTTATCGTAATTTTAAAGTTCTGCTGAGTTGGGAACTTGCACTGAGTTTGTCTTCGTATATTACAATATGCATTATGTATGTATTTCACGGGGCTTTGGTTAGATTTGTACTGAGTATTCCCGATTTACACTGCTGTCCAGGTGGTGGTGGTAATGCAGCAATAAGTTATTTGCCGGCCACCAAGTAGACGGGAAAAATGCACGTACTACAAGTCCCAGAATCCCTCGCGTTTACACAGACGTCATATTTGCTCGCCGTAGTTGCATTATTTCCCTCGCACCTTTTTGTTTTATTTTCTTGCTGTTGTTGCAGACGTTTTATTAGACGGTCAAGTGGTTTTCTCAACATGGGACCCATTGAGGTAACTTTCATAAGACAGTTTTCCGGCATGAATTGAAGGAAAACATTGACATTTTGGTCCTAAATGCGAGTTTTGTTCAGTGCTGTGTTCTTGTCAAAATATAGTGGCAACAATTATGTTATTTTATAGCAAACTTAATACAGTAAACTCAGTTGACCTTTGCGTTTTCCTCTTTGTTCGTAGTTTTGTATCACTATGAAAAACTGTCCGATACGCTTGCGCGTTTTCCGTATGGGGGCGACTTTAGGAAGCCAAAGTTTGTTCACAAATCTGCTGTTTTGATGTCGTCTCACTTTTTGGCTCAACTACTCGCCGGGTAGAACACAGGTTAAGACCTTTGGGCAATTGGTAGGATCTCCTCGGAAATCCGGCATACGCCTGATGTATCAAGATGCACTTAATTTTAAGGAAATCTTGTAATTTGTCACACTGCACGCTGCCGCCAAAGGCAGTTTGGTCAAGGGATAACGTTACTGTGGCAATGAATGGCAAGTGAAGTTAACCTTTTGTTTAAATCAACCCCGCTTGTTCTGTTTTAGGTCCTATTGATTCTACCAGACACGACTACATACGTCTTTGCCGATAAGAAAACACACCTCAAAAGTGCAAGATTTTCGAATGAGGCGTGTTGTTTCATCCGATTTATCTTTGTTGCATTACAACTTAGTTTCGGGGACTGAAAGCAGAACGATTAGAGTTGATAGAAAGGTCGGAGTCACCAGTAAAGTTTGGATTGTGCGAGATATCAGTTATTTGTGTTTACACACTATATGCGTTGTTTTCTTAGGTAAAATATTCAGGAGGAAATTGGTAACTGTTAGGGGAATGTATAAAATGTGTCCGTGCTGTCTCTCAAGCCTGGGCAAATAATTAACTGGTAAAATTTAGAGACTTCTTTGGAAAGAACTGAGGAATTTGAAGGTATATTAGATTTTTTTTTTTAATCAGAGCTGCTATATCCTTCCCACGGTCAGCTGGCATTGTACAATTCAGTGCAAAATCTATCTATCTATATCTGTCCATCTGATCTGTCTGTCTGTCTATCTATCATGTATATGTATAAAACCTAATTGTAAGCATGTCATGACATAAATATATAATCCCTCCCTGGTAAGACATACTCCGAAAGTCTGTAAATGGTTTCCCAAGGCTTCTTGGTTTTATAAGGTCAACACACTTGATTTCCCATGGTCAACCTTTTCAGGATCAGTGTCTATAGTTTTCCGAGGTCAAGACACTTTGATTTTCCAAGGTCAGTAGGCTATGTTTGAAGGCTTATCCAAGTGTTGGAATGAGTTAAAGTAACTGAGAGTAAACAATCAGAAAATAATTCTTTAATCACCCGTGCATCCAGTTTTTCAGGGCAGAATTATTGCTAAAAATCAGTGTTAAGGGGAGGCATGGATATGGAGGCTGTGACATTTAGAAAGCCAATAACTTTCAGTATTTTAATAACACAAATGCTAGTTATAACTGATCATGTGTACTGGTAAATGCAGGGGCATAAGTTTGGTCTTGTGTCATGAATGGTTTCCATTTTAAAACCATAATATTGTCCTGTTGTTATTCTTGTCTTCCAGCTTCTCCACATGTCCGTCTTCTCCCAGAGTTTCTCTCCCTGCGGGCGCTACCTGGCAGCTGGCAACAACTATGGCAAGATCGCTCTTTTCAGGTCAGGGGATGGATGACACCCAAGCCAAACTAAAGCCAGTTGCCATGACTTATTTTAGCAATACTGTACCTATATTATTAAGGATTGATGCCTTATGTATACATATTCATTGTTTTCTCATGCCTGGTCATTACAGCCTCTCTTCAGCTCTGAGCCCAGATGCAACTGAACAAAGCCAAAAACCCATCCTAACATTCACCGGTGCGTTATCTTCCTGCATTTTCTTCCCTTTTGAGCCTCTAGGAATGGTTCGGTACAAAAGGGGTCCTACCAAAAAAACTTAAACTTAAAATTATTACCTAACCACACAGTATTTCAAATCTTTTTTGGTGAAAAATTATTTTTAAAAGATGTATACATATGAAATAAATATAATTTATAAAATTTATAGCTTACTACTTCTTTTTTTTTTTTTTTTTTTTTAACTTCTAAACTCCTTGTGCCAGAAAACACCCTTGTCCCAGACAAGAATTCACACTTCTTGAATTCACTTCTTGTCCAACCCTGTTTCTCTCAGCACATGAAGGTCCGGTCTTTTGTCTTCTCTCCACTGACACTCACCTCCTCAGTGCCGGTAACGGGGAGATCAGTGCCTGGAGCTGGGCAGAGCTTATCAAAAAGGTAATGAGGATTGGAGAATTGTCTGAAAAGCTAATGCTAGATTAGAATTCAGTAGGTGTTGGGAGTGTAAAAAAGTCAGCAGCTGTCAGAAGCTTTTCCACCATGCTAGGAATAGACTTCTGGAGTGGGCCTTTGTAGTATGGAACCTATTATGAGTCAACACAATGTACACTAATGTGTTAAAAGCTGATGATACACAGGCAATTTTGGGGGGCAAATTTAGGGCAAAATTGAGTATGAGCAACTGGGCAATGGGCACAGAGGCCAATGGGCAATACTAACTGACCAATTTGACAGTTGGAAATTTAGGAACTGGCTGAGACTGCTGCCATCGCTGTCATTTTGGTTTAAACTGAGTTTTTTTTTAATTTATCTATCCACTACACAAGTGTTTTATAGGCTCATGTAGTTTAATTAACAATGAAGAATAACCTCTTTTATAACCTTTCTACTAGTAGCCATCAGCTAGTTAGATTAAATGTATTAAAACATCATAACTATTCCTAGGCATTATACACTAAAGAATATCTATCTATCTATCTATCTATCTATCTATCTATCTATCTATCTATCTATCTATATATATATATATATATATATATGTATATGTATATGTATGTGTGTGTGTGTGTGTGTGTGTGTGTGTGTGTGTGTGTGTGTGTGTGTGTATACACACACACATGGCTGTTTTCATGATTAATTATTGAT
>OMKZ01032105.1:37047-60177 GCA_900302535.1 Neoniphon sammara | reverse complement strand
GCTGTCATGTATAATTGGATGATAATTAAATCTGCAAGGTTTAAGTTTTTTTCTACTTAGTTCAAATGATGAAATTGGTTTATGGTTACTAAGAGATGAATTGTAAAGTAATGAATGCCAACTGGAATGTGACACAACAACAAAAGAAAACAGAAGCCCACACTGAAGCAAAATTTACATGTCATTCATAGGGTCTTGGACATGTCTTTCTATATTTGCATCCATAAACAAGTCTCTACTTGAGTTCAACAAGAGAACAAATTTGAGGACACTCTGACATTACCTGTTAATTTGCTGAGGATATTACCTGATTTTTGAGTTCACAACTGTGAGTACAAGAATAAAATGAAAGGTATTTCTATGTAAAACCTCAAGCAAACATTGATGAGTCCACAAATCAGTCTCCTTTTCTGCAAATTAGCATCTTGCGTCTAGAGTCTCATTGTGGAGAGTTGTTCATTTTCACAAATTTTTCATAAATTATATTAAATAAATAAACTGATTCTGTTGTCCAAGAATATACAAATTACAAATGTAAATTCTGTTATGGAATTCTGTTTTGAAATAATTTTAAATTCAACACAAAATCACAACTCTATACATACACTCAAGTAAAAGATTAAATGAAACTAGCGGGATGGATTGCAGAGCTGGACAGGGAATATTCCTCTCCAAAATGTTAATGCATCATAAATGGTGTTGGGGGATTGCCATTTATTATGCTTTTACTGGCCTTTTCGCATTCAACAGATCCTTCTTGGACTGGTTGTCCAGCTGCACTCCAGAGGTAGGACCTGCAGAGGGGTAAGTTTCTACAAGGCTTTCCTTCTCCTTTTGGGACAGGGATGCTGAAGGATCTATTTCAGGAGTGGAGATGCAAATCTGGGGGGTTGCTACATCATCCATGGAACCTACCGATTCCTTTTTTTGGACATCAGATGTTGCACCCTTTTCTACAGTTTGTGTTTGATCATTTGTTGGCTGGGGCTGAGATGTTACAACTGCAGGAGCTTGTGGCTTGGGTGGCTGTGTCTGCCAAGGAAAACCTAATTTTGCCCCAAATAATGAAGGTGCCTCTTGCTTTTCTGCAGAAGAATTTTCCTCTTGAAACAGGCCAGCAGATAATGTTTTGAGTCCTGAAAACAGAGCACTAGCTCCTTCTGTTTGTGGCACTGATGGAACATCGGAGGGAACAGTTGGTGGGGATGAAAACAGAGATCCAAGAGATTTTCCTGCATCACTTGGTGCTGACATGAAGCCAAACAAAGACTTATCTTGAGGTGGTTCTGGGTGATCAGTTTCCTTGGGCAATTGATCAGCTGGGGGAGCTTTCTGAGTATCTGCTTTCTGGGTATCTGGTGGGACTGATTTGTCAGCATTGTTACTTTCAGGTTCTCCTTTAATTATCATGGGCTTTTCATGTATCACCTCTGCCTCAAGAGCTGCCTTTTCTTTTTCAGTGTTATCTACTTGATGGCTCAGGTTACTTGTAGTACTTATAGTAGCAGTTGAGACAGTAGAAATCGCTGGAGACCCCCCATCTGTAGTTGCTACTAGACTACTTTCGGTTTGGCTGTCAGATGTTACTTGACCTTTATCAGGTAAACATGAGTCAACTAGGCTTGCTTTAATTTCACTGTTCTCAGTACCACCTGGACCTGGCAGACCCTCGCTCTTACTAGTACCAGGTGTTGACTTGGGCTCAGCCGGCTTGGATTCAGATGGCTTTGGTGCTTGTCCCATGCCTCCAAATAAAGATCCACCTATACCCCCCAGTACCGATGTACCAGTCTGTGGTCCTGGACTCTGGGTGGTGGCCCCTCCAAACATTCCACCCAATAAGGAACCACCAGTCTGAGCTGCTGCATTTGAGGCAACACCTCCTCCAAACATCCCACCAAGTAATGACCCACCAGTCTGGGGACCTGAAAACTTCGCAGTTGACCCTCCTCCAAACATACCACCCAATATTGACCCTCCAGTTGGGGGGGCATTGGTTTGAGGAGCAGCCTGTGGAGCAGATCCCCCAAATAAACCTCCAAGTAAAGATCCCCCTGTCTGAGGAGCTGTCGCCTGAGTGTTGGACCCTCCAAAAATACTCCCTAATATCGACCCTCCAGTCTGAGAGGTAGCAGCTTGGGGTGTTGTTCCTCCAAGATTGAAAGGTGGGTTTTTCTGCTGTTGTTGAGGACCTTGAGCAGGAGCAGTTGCTGGTTTGAAAAGTGAGGACACAAACCCTGCGACTGCATCTGCTGATGAGTCTATAACAGATTTTTCTGGCTCTGGAGGCTTTTGTTCTGCCTGTATAACAGGAGCTGTTGACTGACTTGCTGGTGTTGACTCTTCAGTTTTAGGTGGCATTTTATTTTGAGAAGACTGATCACTCACTGGTAGATCTGGTTTTGCAAGTTGCTCTGATGGTGTAGGAATTTCAGCTTGTTTAGACTGATTATCATTGGCTGTGAGTTGTGTGTCAATATCTTTACCTTGAGGTTCTACAACTGCACTGTCATCAGTTTTGGGAGAGTTTGACTCCAGATGTTGCACTGAACCATCAGTTTGCTTAAGTGTTTCTTGTTGCTCTTTATCTTTTGCAGCAGTATCTACTGAAGAAGTGTCAGGAAGAACCGGAGCTGTTTTTGTGCTGTCATCAGTGGGTTTTGGTGAATCTGTCACAATGGGGGTTGCAGGTACAATTGACCCTCCAGACACAGAGCCTTTTCTAGGCATCTCCTTATGAGCAGATACTCCAGGTGAAATGCCACCAAGCAAAGATGAATCAGTTTGTGGAGCAGATGGCTGAGAAGCAGACCCCCCAAAAATACCTCCCAAAATTGAGCCACTGGCCTGGGATGCTGCAGTTTGGGTGGCAGCCCCACCAAACATTCCACCCAACAGGGATCCACCAGGTGCAGCGGATGATGATGCAGATCCCCCAAACACCCCACCCAAGATAGATCCTCCTGCTTGAGGACCAACAGACTGGGGAGCAGATCCACCAAATAAACCTCCTAATAATGATCCCCCTGTCTGAGGTGCTGCTGTCTGGGTAGTAGAGCCTCCAGTGGCAGTGGCTTGAGGAACAACCTGAGGTGCAGAACCTCCAAATAAACCACCTAGTATTGAGCCTGCTGTTTGAGTAGCTCCTGTCTGGGGAGAAGAGCCTCCAAACATACCTCCCAGTATAGAACCTCCAGTTTGAGTAGAAGCCTGAGGGGAAGAACCTCCCAACATGGAGAGCAAACCTTTGGCTGATGATCCAGGTGCAGATCCTACAGGTGGAGGACCTGTCTGACTAACACTAGGCTCAGTAGCAGCACCGGAAAACATGGAAAGCAAACCCTTTCCTGCACCATCTAAAATAGATCCAGCTTGTGAGGATGGAACTTGTGAAGCTGATCCACTGATCATAGACAGCAGGCCTGATGCTGGTGGTTCTTTAGGGGGGACAGAATCCTGAGGTGCTCCTTCTAAGCTTGCTTCCTTTTGTACTGTAGCACATTCTGATTTTGGCTCTGTAGTTGCATTATTAACTGTGGAGCGGTCTTCAGAGGAAGATGTAGTGGTCACAGTAGCATCAGTGGATGGGCTAGCATGTGTTTCACTGGACTGGGAACTTGCTTTACTCAAGGTTGGCAGTTCACTTGGTATTTCACTAGTAGTTGATGACCCTGGGACACAACTGCTAGAAACAGATGATAGTTGGGATGGGCCTTGTAAAGTAGAAGAAGCAAGACCTGTAGTTGGTGGCTCTTTGACAGGACCAGCAGTACCAGATACAGAGTCAGGAGCTGCACTTTGTTGTTGTGGAGGTGACATGGGACCACTAAAAATAGAGAGTACATTCTTAGCAGGTTCCTTAGGTGCTGCAGTTCCTGTGGTAGTAGACATACTTGCATTGCCACCTGCTGCTGGGGGCTGTGGGGGGCTGGGACCACCAAACATGGACAACAAACCTTTTCCTGGACTTTCACTAGAGGTAGATAACCCACCCAGTATTCCCCCAAGAACAGAGCTGGCTGGCTGCCCTTGTGCTTGAGGCTGTGCTTGTGGTTTAGATTGTGGCTGAGGTGTTCCTTGTGGTTTACTTTGTGACTGAGGTATACCTTGGGGTTGAGATTGTGGTTGAGGTTGTGGTGGAGTGGGCCCACTAAACATTGACAGCAATCCTTTTGCTGGGCTTTCAGTTGAACTAGATGAACCAGGCAGAATCCCCCCTAATATAGATCCTGTTTGGGTTTGAGATTGTTGGGAGCTAGGACCACCAAACATTGAGAGAAATCCCATACTTGGAGGCTCTTTTGAGGGATCAGTTCCCTGTGGAGGCACCTGATTGGTAGACTTGGTTTGAGAAGGCTGAGGACTTGGGCTTCCAAACATTGACAGTATACTCTTGCCAAGTGATTCTTGTGGAGGACCTTGGGGAGCAGTGCTTGTGGGATGTGCTTGAGGTGAGGGCCCAGTCTGAGGTGAAGGCTGCGGAGAACCTGCGCCTCCAAACATTGATAATAAACTTTTACCAAGTGATTCCTGTTGGGGAGGCTGTGGAACTGTACTTGGTGAAGTTGCTTGTGAAGAAGGCCCTTTAGGTGAAGCCTGTGGAGGACTTGGCCCAGTGAACATTGATAATAGACTTTTACCAAGAGACTCTTCTTGTGGAGCTTGTGGAGCTGTGGCTGGTTCAGGTACTTGTGATGAGGACCCAGGTTGAGTAGATGGAGTTGATCCTGACAATATTTCTCCAATAGCAAAACCAAATAGTCCACCAGATGGTTTAGATCCTGCTTCCTGTTTAGTCTGTCCTGTTGGTGGCATAGTTTGTGACTGACCTAGAGCAGGGCCTGTGGCAGAACTGGGGGGAAATACTTGTGACACACTTTTCCCTGGGGGCTGGCTCTGACCAGGCCGAGAAGCAACACTTTGGTCCATTGTTTGTTGTCTTTGTATGCCCTTTGGTCTAGATGCAGATGCCTGTGAAATCTCTGCAACATGAGGCTTTTGCTGCTGTTGCTGTGGTGGAGAAGAATCAGCACTAAACAGGCTACCTATAGATCCAAGGAGATTTGCTACTCCTGTAGCCTCTTTGTTTGGAGCTGCGCTGCCAGGCACAGAAGCAGCGCTGCCAGTTTTACCCTGCTGATTCAAAGGTGTCTGAGGAGATTTCTGGGGTTCTGGCCTGGGTTCCTCCATTCCTACTGCAGATTTGAAAAAGCTCATAAAGCCTGCCTGTGGTTGTTCAGTTGGTTTCTCCACTGGTGTTTCTACTGGCTTATCAGTTGCAGGCTGTGCAGGTGATCCAGATTTAATTAGAGATTCTTTTGATCCCAATGGCCCAGTGACAGTGGGCTGTGTCGTTGGAGTTGTCTGTTGTGACATTGTGGCCTGACGTGCAAGTCTAGGTTTCTGTGAAACCGCATGTGATTGTGCTGCGGACTGACTCATTTGAGCAGCTGGTGGTGTGGGCAAAACTCTCGACTGAGTCTTGTTTTGTCTTTGCATTTGCTGTGCAACACTCTCTGGCTGAGTTGTAACAGCAGCGGATTCCTCCTTTATGATCTTTGACTTAAGACTCTGGAAACCTGATGCGAGAATATTCTTTGGATGTTGGTCAGGAGCCTCAATCCCAAGTGATCTCTGTTGATCCTGTGAAGTCTTGCCCACAAAGGATGATATGAGAGAAGAGATCTTGACTTGACGATTAGGCTGCTGTTCTCCAGGAGCCACTCTCTTTCTCCATTCTTCCTCTGATATGTCATCTACATGCTTCACTGTAACTCCAGTGGATGAACGTCGCCGTTGGCTAGGGTGATAACAGTTATAAAGTAACTGCTGATTTGAATTTGCTGTAGGAACAGAGTTGAGGGAAACAGCAACCTTTTGAGCAAGAAGTGTCTTAATTTCCCGATTGTTCCAATGAGGGCCAATGTGATCTCTATTATGACATGAAAGGTCAATAACCTCTGTGTATGGGTCTTGATAGACATAACTGGGCTGCCTTGGATCCATCCTGACTTTGTTTAATCTGTAAGTTGTGAACTCTAATGTGTCTTCTCCCTGAGACAGAAGTGAATTCTCAAACATTTGGGAGAAACGTTCAAGATTCAAATTCATAATTTGGTTTCCTTTTCTATAGGCAGCAGATAAGTCAAGGGGAGCATTAAGAAGTTGAGAATCATTACAATCTTGGCCGGGTAGCCAAAGAAGCTCATCCTCATTGTACAGTGGGACTTTAAATCCACAGACTGTAACCATCTCATTGTGCAGCCAAGCACTAGGGAAACTATCTAATTGCTGGACATTTCCCCAAGGCTCACCTTCAGGGGCACAAGCATATACATATTCTCCTGCTGCATCTGTAAGCAAGGCGTAGATGTATTCATGATCTGTGTAAACAAAGTAGCCGCAATCACCGTCTTCTGCTGGCCACCACATTCCTTGCTCCAGCAATGCAAGCCACTGTTGGTACCACTCAGTGTCTTCAAGATACATAAAATCTTCTATTTCAGCATTAGCACTGGCAGGATAATTTGGATCTACTGGTCTAGTTAGATTAAACTGACTTTGATGAATTATGCCATCAGTGTGAAAATCCTGATGATTATCCATTCCATACTGCCAATTGGCTGAATAAGATAAGCTTGGTGCAGTCTCCTCATAATAGCCTTCATGATATGAAACACCACTCAAACTGTAACAGCTACCATCATTAAATGAGTGCCATTTCCCAAACTTAGCATTACTTTGTTTAGTAGTTAAGTTCAATGCACCCTCTTCTTTGTTTGAATAATGTACATTTCCCAAGTCATCATAGCTGCTCCATAATTTCTTCTTTGGATATGGGTCATTGTTAAAATTCTCATGTCCCTCAAATGCATATGATCCAGCTTGTTCTTGGGGACAAACAATACCCTGCCATGGTCTTGCAGAGTTATACTGCTGATTTATATTTGAGGAGCTGCAATGGACAGAAGAGTCCTGTAAGAGTCCTGTACCTTCATATTGCTGTCTGTATCCTTGATCGTCTCCCTGGTGTTGATAATTCTGTAACTCATTCTGAAACTGCTGCCATAGAATAGATTCTTGGATCCATTGGTTTTCATCATAAGTAGGACTTATTCCGTAAGAGGACAACTGACCTTGGTAAAGATTTGGCCTGGTTCCTCGATATAAAGAGGGAGTGCTTCCACCAATAAATGGTTGCACGGGAACTGAAGAATTTGAATGGCCGTATAAAAGGGAATGGATATTATCTGTACTATAAGCCACGGGGTGGACTGACTGAAGTGAACCATGATAGTATGATAATTTAGATAAATTACCTGTGCTAATGGAAGAGTATCCTGTTTGACTCTGAAGAGACCTTGTGAAAGTAGCTGATGTTCTCAAGTCTAAGCTTTCAGCATCAATTGAGACAGGCGCACTATAGAAAGCATGTCTACTCTGTCCTGGAGTAAGAGAATCTGGAGCAAGTCTTTGCTTACTGTCTGTTGTGAAATTTGAAGTAGCACTTTCTGTGCTGGTATTTGGCCTAGAATTTAATACACCTGAATGCAACTTTGTGGAATTAGGCGGAGGTGTGCAATGCTCTGCAATCTGAGATCCAGTTTCTGCTTGTTTTTGAATATAGGGTTGCTCTGTTGTCTTTCTGGTGAACAATCCAGATAAAAACCCTTGCGGGGCAGGCAGAGAAGTGTTCTCTCTGTCCACATGCTGTTCTTGTGATGAGTGGTGTGTTATATTGCTGTGTGACTGCATTTGCTGTGTTATATTGCTGTGTGACTGCGTTTGCTGCGTTATATTGCTGTGTGACTGTCTTGTTGCTGTGTTATCCGTGGCTCTCTGATGCAGTGATTGTCCTGGTGATGTCTGGCAGCTAGTCTCAGCATTCTCGGGTGATTTTGTTAACTTGTTAAACAACCCTGAGAGCACTCCAGATTGATTTGCAGTCTCCTGCTGTGCTTCAGCAGTCTGACTATTTGGTGGTTTGATCTGTTGTTGCCTCTCTTTGATAATTTCTGGCTGCTGCTCTTGGGGCATATTCTCTGAGGAGGATTTAAACAGCCCAGATAGTAGACCACTTGGTGGAGTTGGTTTTTGTGTTGAACTATTTTCTGGCTGATTTTGGCTTGGAGTTGGGATATTTTTTGCCCTTGGTTGCTCATGGCTGGATTTACTTGGGGTAATGCCATGTTGCTGAGCTGATGGGTACTGTTTGGTGTTCACGTTGTCTGCTGAAGCAAATTTAAAAAGCCCAGACAGGAGACCACCTTGTTGAGATGGCTGTTGCTGAAGTGGAACTGTTTGCTGTCGAATAAAGCCTGGTTTACTGCTCTGTTGCTGATCAGCTTGCTGACTAGGTGATCTGTTCCTGAGATGGGGCCCTCGGTTTGGACCTTGAATATTCTGCTGGCTGAAACTCTGTTCATTATGTTGAGCACTGCTTTGTTCCTGTTGGGGCTGAATTGTTTGGCTGCTTGAAACATTGTCAGAGGATGCAAATTTCAACAATCCAGAGAACAGCCCCCCCTGCTGAGGTTGTGTTTGCTGAGATGGATTTGAAGTCTGTTGCTGACCTTGGTAATTGCTATGGTGGTTCCTCTGCAGTTGATCTGAGGAAGGCTGTACATTTGGCGATATATTTTCTGCTGATGAAAACTTGAATAGCCCTGAGAGAAGGCCCCCTGTCTGAGGAGATGGCACATTTTGTTGTGGGGGAGGATGACGAGGGAACTGTGCGGGGTTACTGGCCCTGGGTGGTTGATTGCTAAGAGGAGCCTGCTGTGGCAAATTGCTAGATGGGTCACTTGCAGAACCAAACTTAAGAAGCCCAGATAGCAGCCCTCCTTGCTGGGGCTGATTAGAGCCCAAACGGGACATATCCTCAGTGGAGCTCCCTTTTAAAAGACCTGTTAAAAAACCCTGTGTTTCAGGCATATGGGGGGGTTGTTGCTGCATCCCATGAGGTGTTGCTGGCTTCTGATTTGATGTATCTTGTGGACGTGAGCCAGATGGAACTTGACTCCTCTGAGTTTGCTGTTGATTGCTGGGAAAATTCTGGTTTGGACCAGAGGCAGCTGTGGTATGACTAAATATGCTGGAGAGCCACCCTGTCTCTGTGTTTCCCTGTGTTGAAGAGGCAGTAGTGTTACTTGGTGGCAATGAGGTGGAAGTGCCTGTTGTTGAAGCTGAAGCATGATGTAATTGCACAGGGTTCTGTGTATTTTTGGAAGCACTAACATCTTCACTGGATGCAAACTTTAAGAGGCCAGATAGCACTCCTCCCTCTGCTTTGGGAGGTTGCTGAGCAGAGACATTTTCAGAAGACAGGAAAGGGAGTTTGAGCTTACTACTCAGTGATGGCTCCTCCACTGATTTCTCTTGCCTTACATCCTCTGTGGACCTAAATACAGGATAAACTGCCACAGGTGGAGGTCCTTGAGGTGGAACAGGTGCAACAGGTGTTATCAGTGAGCTTAACGACTTCTTAAAAGGACTAAAGAAGCCTGAGTTCTCCTTTTCTGTTTGGCCAGTGGGCCTTCCTGGCCCTGGTGCAGGCACATTTTCTTGTGTGTAAGTCATAGCATTATGTCTCCCATACACATTATTTTCTTGATTTTGTCCAAAACAATTGTCTTGTGATGAACTTCTTGCTTTTTCAAATTTTCTACCTCCTCCAGCTGCCATCACCTGTTCCTCCCAATGAGTATTATCTTGAGAGAAAGTTGTTTTGGTGGTCTGTCCGCCTTCAGCTGAGTTCATGATGTCTTCCCCTGAAAAAAGCTTTAAAGGATTTAATTTACCCAAAACAGAGTTTCCTGTTGCAGTTTGAGGTTTTGCTGCAAACTCTGGTAGTTTTTCAGATACACTTGTTGAAGTAAGTGTTCTCATAGGAGTTTTTGCTTCTCGATTATGACCTTGTGTTTTGGCAGTAAGTGGTGGTTGAGAAGGCAAAGAACTAAATGATTTTTCTGGAGAGGTTTCTACTGGAGATACCACAGCTACAGGAGCTGAGCTAGTTGATTTAGGCATAAAGGAGAATAGTTTTGATATTCCAGATTGTGAGGGTTGTGCAGTTGGTGATGGCACAGAGGAACCAGGCTGTTTGGGACCTGCACCAACTTTGTCAGTGAAGGAACTAAATAAGGAGCTCACAGCATTTTTCACCCCTGAAATACCCTGGTCAGAAGGAGTCTGTGATTGGGCTTCTCTAATATCCTTTGATGAACTATTTTGGTCCTCTCCCAAGGAATCTGTTCTGTTGCTGCCCTGAGATGATAGCCTTGATTTGCTTGATTTAGGAAGGGAACCATACTTGCTTATTTCCTCCTCTTTTTCGGCAAGGTATTCAGAAACTGTTTCAACCAGACACTGGAGCTCATCCATAGGGTCTACATATTCATCACTTGGCTCCTCCACAGGAGAAAGCATTGCTTCTGGAGCCCATCCTCCGATTTTACCTTTTCCACACTTTTTATCCCGAAAACCCTGAGGATTCTCCATATGACAACCATAGGACAAAGAATATCTGTCTTTGGCATGACCTCTTGCACTCTCTGAGTGAAAGTCTTCTGCTAAAAAGGCAATGTCATCAATGTCCTCCTCTGTTCCTATAGAGTAGTGAAGGTCCTCAGAGCCCTCCAAATCAAAATCAAACCTTGCCCTCAGCCTGGCAGCTTCCTCTTCCTTGTATGCCACATAATTCTCCAGTGTGTTCTCCAGCTCATTTTTAGCCCACATCCTTGTCTTGTAGAGAAGCCCATTCTTGTACGGCCTAAGGCATGGCGTCATATTCTCCTCCTCTTCCTGAATCTCCGCTACCTGCCGCAAAACTAGCTCCCCTCTCTTCTGGCGTAAGAGTGCAAGGTCAGGGGGGAAAGGCTCATCTCTGTTTTTTTCTGCCTCTGTGCTGACCCAACCTCCTGGGTCCCTTATCTTTTTCTTTCTCCGCCGATCAATAGTGTCATAACCCTCGGGGTAGGTGGCAGGCGGGATGCCACTACGTTGAGTGTTTTGATTGACAGAACTGCGTGAGGGCTCAGGGCAGGCTTTCCCCATTCGAAGGATAACGTTGTCTTCCTCATCGTCAAAGAAGTCACTCAGCTGAGGCTTGGCCTGAACTTTGTATTTGTTTTCCCAATCATCTACACCCATTCCAGAATCTACAGGGATGATCCTGACCCTGCCTTTCTGGTTTAAGGATCTACATTAGGTGAAGGAATAGGTTTAACAAGGTGATGGCAAAAGATGGGAAAGAATGGGAGACAAGAACAGAAAAGAAGAAAGAAGCAAACAAATAAGAAGCAAAAACTGCGAATGAAGGCACAAGTTCAGCAGTAAAATAAATAGAAATCATAGCAGTCTCATGCAAATATGAAAGCTTAAGGCCATGTTCACACAAAACATTTTTCTTAACTGCTACAGTCCGCTTCTGGCAGAAAAAGTACTTCAAATAGCGTCTTTTGAGCTGATGAAAATAAAAGGAATAGTTGCTGGAAAATATAAATTAAAAAGTGGTTGACGTCACTGGGCATTTTTCAAAAAAGCTGAATTTGTTTCCACTAAAAATATGCCAGTGGCAGCGCTTTTTGAGTATCCCTTTTAGAGTGGTCACTTACTAAGCATATTAAATCCGCTTCCCATAGGATTCTATGTTAATATAGACAATGGGAGCTAAGGAAAAGAGTGTCAACACAGCCTAATATGGCACTCCAGCTCCGTAATTATTGACGTAAAAAAAACAAAAAAATACATTTTTTACTATATTTTAAGATGACTAAAGCCATGTTAGTATGCAACTCATTACCAAGCAATTTTCAACCACCTTGAGATCTGAAGACAATGTGTTATCATTGTAAAGTAATAAATTGGTAATAAATTGGTATTGGTAATAAAATTGTCATCAGCTGAGAAACACATTATTACACAGTTCAGTATTCATGTATTAATTTTGTGTGTGCCTGCGTGCGTGTGTGTGTGTGATTTCAGATCTTTGGAAATCCCTATAGTAAAAGCCATGCTTATCAGCACTTCAACACTCTGCTGGCAACAGTGTCTCTGACTACATGGAACACATGGTAAAGCAACACCACAGTTAACAGTATTTATCACCAGAGAAAGTTAGCGTCTCTCATTGACTCACTCCCTCCATTCAGAGCCCAGGGACCCATGCATGAGCGGAGGGATTTCCTGAGTGATATGGGCTAAACCAAATTCAGAGTCATTCAAACTACCAGGGAAGCTTCACAAGCACAATAGGTCCTCAAGACAAAAAAGAAAACAAGAACTATCAGCTTTCCCTGACTATAATCCCATTTCTCTTTTCTGATGTTATAGAATTATCCGGATCAACTTCCTATCAGTCCACACAGACAGATTTGCAGCAGTCTCACTGAGACGCATGTTTTCTATGGCAATCCACAAGTGCAAAAAAGTAAATTCCATCTTGGCCAGTCTCCAAGCATTGATGCCATTTGTCTTACTAGCTAAATCTACTCCCTCTTAAAACTCTGCCCCTTCATTATCATTATTACTATTGCTATTATTAATATTGATGTGGTCTTTCCTCCTTCTATTCTTGGCATTTTAATGTAAATACTAGTACTACTAGTGATGACCACACACAAACTTCAGTGGAATATCCCTTTTGGCCATGAGACTAAAGCAACACCATATCAATTCAAACTTTAACCAGATGAATGAAATAGAATATATCCGTTCTAATGTCAAAGCCAGTGAACAAACAAAACAAAATTAATAGAACAGAACAGCAAGAGGGAACTCATAGCTCATAGCATTCAAGTATTAAGGCTGAGGATAAAGGGTGTGACAAAACTATTTCTGCCACTTTGCCACTGGAGAACAGATCCTCCCTCCTAGCCTACTGAAGCAGCTGAATGAACCAGACTACAACACAAAGCAAAGCCTTCTCACAAACAAAAGCGCAAAGCTCCATCCAAGTCGGATTGTAGCTGAGGCAGACTATCCGAAAAAAGAGACACATGACAACTAAAATGACGATCCACCAGCTATTTCTGTCATGAAATGGGAACTTATTTTGAGAAAGTGGATGTCTTTCACTGTATGTTACATACTGTATCATACGCTGTTGTTTGGGTGAGCGAGTGAGAGAGTGAATGAGGGAGTAAGTGAGTGTACCTGCTTCCTCTCTGATCCCTGTAATCCAAGTCGAAGCTGTGGACAGAGTCTGTGCAGGAGTCCAGGTTGTGCTGCAGCCGGGGCCCCATGGGGTACTGGTGCATGGAGGAGTTAGGCTGGGCTGTGGTGTGGTAACGTGGGGGCAGACTATTGCTGGTCTCACTGCGGTAGTCACTATCCCGGTCATCTACAGCACTGTCCTGGTCATCCAGTGCTGCAAGAGGCAATAGAATAAGCTGAGCATCAAGTCTTTCCTGGAAAAAAACAATGCTGGATACCTTAACTATGACAGCAAGCTTTCCAAAAGTATCCAAAAATATATAACCCCTATGCAAAAACAAACCCAACTTGAAATCTGACAATACTCTAGTTTAATTCTGCATGTCTGAGAGGCATCATTAAAAGCAGGAGATATAAACAGACTGGGGTCAGGGGTGGCCAGGTAAGAGTGAGGTAAGATGGACAAAGGTCATGCACTTTTTAATGACTATGACCTTTATCAGTGCATGCAAGCTCACCAAAAGGGAGACACTGAGCTGCTCTTTCTCTGTGTAATACTGTAGTTACACATGACATAGCATCATATTAACATTTTAATGCAGAATTTATGGACTGGTGCAATTGCATATACTTGGTGTTATTCTTCAAGTAAAATAGCAATAAAGATCTCGGAGAATATCCTAATTGAATACAGGTGTTACCACAGCTACAGTTTTCTTACACAGACTTAAGACCAACTTATTATAAATCTGATCTGGCAAACAACCAGAAGAGGAGTAGAGCATGGAATATGACCAGAATTAAACTGTTTGGCATGGGAAAATGTTGAAAAAAAAGTTAAGCATTTAGATTTAATGACTTAGAATAAAGATACTGTTGACCATAACAGCACCCTAGTAAGTCACATTTTGAAAGTGACCTTCCCAGCCCCACCAGTGACCCTGAGAAAACTTATTTCAAGTGCTAACCCTGAGCCCAGCGTCAGCTGGAGGGGACAGCTGAGCTGAGGTTTATCTTTTCAAAGCGATAAAGTGAGATGACGAAGGACAAACTGATTTTCTTGATATGTCTCAGAATAAAATGGGAGGACAATGAACTGTCAAGGTGAGACCTGAGTAGAGTTTAGCAGAGACTGCCCTCTGTTAGTTTAGTGGTGCAGCTGCAATTCACAGCCAGGCTGCAAATGACTGCCTTCATATTGGAAACACTGTCTTATATTGCACTTGTCTATCCTTAACTGATTTAATCACAGCTCCCATTTGTAAAACATTACTCATTATATTTTTAATACAATAGTCTCTTATTATTGACATATATACAGCAGCACCTTTTTAGAGAAAAACAAAGGTGGCAGGTAGAAATGTTTAAATGCATTTTATGATTTTGCATCATAACAAGTCATTTGTATTTTATGTGACATTCAATCTTTTGTGTGTTTCCCTGACTGAAAAAGTAGTTTTTAAATTTGCAGGTTTTCCAAGATGTGTGGAAAACCTGTATGGACATAATATGCATGGGTTATGAAGACCATGTGATATCAGCACAAAGAATAAAAAAAAACAGGAAAAAGCGAGAAGGCAGGCCAAGGCAGAGAAGGTCTGAGGGGGGTCGGGACAGAGGCGAGAGTAAAATTAAATGAGAATAAAAATGCATGGAAGTATTCATCGACTTAACATTGTCATCAGGGAATATGGCGCATAAGAACATGCAGAGGGCACTGAGGATTGGCCACAGGGAAACTTTGGGATACCAAACAATTTCATCAAAGTGTGTTCTACATACTCAGTGAGTCAGCCCATCCGAAATAGTTGCCTGGTGAAAGTGTAGATGTTAGAAGTAAGAGGTACAGTCAGAGGTGGTAGGGAGGGTGAAAAAAGAGTGTCTCTATATTGTAACTGTGGAAAAGTGAAGGAGCCCCATGAACAATTTTCAGAGTGGACAACAAATTGGCATATTGTCACAACAGTGGGGCTAATATTTGAACATACATATAGCCACTGTGTGTGTTGTCAAAATGTGTAAACAACAGAAAATTTACAGGCTTCATTGTCACCTCTGATTCAACCATAACTAAGTCAGAAAATGCAATGGGGTCAAGGATGTAAGAGAAAATAATATCAAAGCCTGAGAGCTAAAAGGGTGGAGAAATAGCTCCATCTAGAGGCTGATACAGGTATGGAGGGCCCACTTACAGCACTGAGAGGCAGCAAACGGCAGTGGGCGATTCTGAACCTCATCCTGCACAGGGTACTGAAGAGGAAAAAACAACAGGAAGCATCAGGTATGCTCTTCTGTGATCACTCATTCATCATCAGGAACATAAGAATTAAAAGAAGCAGAAAAATCTCTGATATGTCTGAGTGTTTGTAGCAAGAAACATACGGGGAAGTTGATCTGCAGAGGTAAAAAAACTAAAATGTCATTAGCAGGAATAAAACTGACACACAAGCACATATTTTTCAAAATATTATCTCTCCAGTGACAAGCAAACCTTCCATGGCGTGTTCCTTTTCAGTTCTCTTACTATGTACCAGTAAAATGCAAAGCAGCCTGACATGTGGTTTACATTTACACTGCATCGAACAGTTGTTTTGCCTATTTTTGGAACAGTAAAATGTATGAATTTACATAGTCAAACCTTGTTAACATGGTGTTACTCTGAGAGTGGTTTACCTCATCGTGGATCCCCATGGTATTGATACGCTCCAGCTTGCCTGTCCAGTACTGTGCCTCATCATCTGGGATGTCTGTTAACAAAAGATGCGCACCCACACACACACAGCCAAGGTTTAATAAGCTACATCCTGTTTCCTCTGATCTCAAGCATTAGGCTTTATCATATACCATAATGCTGTCATAATACATTTATGCCTGTTTAATTTATCATGAGCCTCTTAAGAAGCGTATATTAAAAATAGTTCCCACAAACTGTTACGGGACTGGAATCGGAAATGTCAGAGCTCCATTCCTGTGACCGTTTTCACCACAGCATCACAAACACAATACACAAAGATTCTTGAGTTGTATTAGTGATCACAATTGGTAATAAAAAACCACAAAACATCAAACAAACTAAATTTCCCAGCAAAACAGATAATAAAAAATATCTAATTTTCCAGACTGCATAAATATTGTATAAAATTTAAACACACCTCAAATTCAAAGGTTTGTTAAAGTTTGAAATTCTTTTTTTATTCTTATATTATGTTTGGCAAATAACTAGTTACTGATTTTTAAAAATGAGTTGACAAATATTCCACGATATTCCTTGTACCAAAAATGTATTAATTTGCCTGGCTTTCCCTGTCCAGAATAGATTTTCCAAGATTCCATGATTTTCCAGAAATTCCCTGACCTGTGGGAACCCTGTATATGCACACACAGGTAAAAGCTTGTGGGGTCCAGCTAACACAAGATCTGAGACTACTTTTGGTTCATGGCTAATGTGTGTATGATCAGCTGATGAGTGTTTTTTTTCCTTGCTTAACCCAGCCTCTCCATGAGTATCTAATACCTGCATCTAGACCACCACTTTATCAGATCAGCCTCTCTCACCATTTCCTCTTTTCAGAGGGCCCTGCGCTGCTCTGCAGAGAGATGCACATTAAAGGCCAGACACACAAAGGCCAGAGCTTCAAAGACACACCAACAGACAGCTTTAGTGAATGGGACTGGTGGCTCAGAGCGTCGTGACGACCACAGCCTCCTGCAACCTTGAAAGGCCTGCTCTTAAAACACAAAAAAAGACTCTCTCCCACTCAATGGAGAGACACCCTGCTTCAACTTTGATGCCTTTGATCACGGGGTTTGTCCTTAATATGCAGCATTGGCAGCATAAAGGTGAAGCTGTGGTCAAGGTCACAGGAACAAGGGAGACAGTTATTTCCCGACCAATACCAAAGATACACTGATCCCTCGACCGAGCAAAAAAGTAAGATATTTTCAATACATGAACTGACACATAGCCTGCTGATTCTGAATGCAAGTTTCAGATAAATTTCACCACAGGCAAAGTGGGGGCAGGGGGTACATCATGGATCTAGTATGCTAGCAGGACAAGGACAAAGTGGCATTGTTTGAGGGATAACAAGTGGATTACAGTCTCCACCGAGCAAAACAAGAGAATAAAACTGCTTGTTTTTGAAGTACAAGGCTAAACCTTAGCTATAAACAGTAATTATTTACAAAGTAGTAGCGTAATGCAGGATTCAAGCAAGTTACTGCCTGACCATCCGTACTGTCCAACTTTCTTTATATTTGCTTTTAGCGGTAACTTACACTGACTCCCAACTTCACCCACAGACACAGCAGAAATATGTCAGTAAACCAGCTATTGTTTATGTTTGTCTCCCTCAAAATTAGAGCTAAGCTCTCTTAAAGTCAATTTCCATGGTTCATGTTTTTTTTTCCCTCTCTCGTGGTCATAACACAATACGTGGGCAAAGACAATTTACTTGCCTATTCAGGCAAGCAAGAGGCTAGAACCTATCCCAGCATGCAATGGGCGGAAGGCAGGGCAGCACCCTGATGTCAATGCTGTCACTTTAAGCAGGACTGAGGTGACCTGCACATCCACAGTGAAACCGCAGAGAGGGAGAGAGACGCAAAACACCATGTTAAATAGTGTTTACAGATTCCAGGCATCAACAAAAGGAAAAGAAACAAAAGAAACAGGAATAATGTGTTGTGAGTTGGGATTAAAGGTGGACAAAAACAGCCTCCTCTTCACTCCAATGAAAATGGAGATTGCTGAGAGGAATCAAGGAAACAGTAAGGGCAAATTAAGGGATTTTTCCATCTGAAGTGTTTACATTCATAACACTGCCACCACAGCTAGTTTAAACAGGAAATTAACAAAACATTATAATATACTTCAATTTGCCTCAACAACCACAAACAAGCATAGTCTTATAAATAGTTCTTTAAACAGAATCAAGTGTCCAAATATAAAAAGGTTTATTTCCATGAGCTGCACTGGAACAAAAAAATAAAATTGGCAGTGATCGACATGGAACAATCACCAATAATCACCTCCTGCCACCACTGCTACAAAACAAGTGGAAACACTGCCATCTGGTAATATGTATATCATCCTAGCATGCCCCCCTCACACACACACACATTGCCAGTGTCACACCGTCGGCTGTGATGGTGTGGAGTGTGATGTCCGTTTGTTGATCGTACGTTCTGTCTGAGTGAAGATGACAGATCAATACGAGGTGGGCTTGCATCAAACCACAGAGCACTGGACGAGGCTACTGTATAATCACTGATTTTCTACACTCAGCCCCAGGCGTGCATGCTTTTCCAACGTTGCCTCAGAAACCAACCTCTGACATTTCAGCAGCAAACACCGGCCTGTGCAGCCCTGTATAGCTCACTGGACCAAGGTTTGATTTGCCTCAGGGTTTCCAGCACTATTACTGTACACACTCACTGTACTGAGAAGTGCTTTGGATAAAAGCATCGCCAACTGGTTTATACAACAAACAGATGCTCAACAATAGCAAAAGACAAAAGACAGCAATGACATCTCACCAAAAGGCAGCTCAAAGCGAGTGTCCAGCAGGACCCGGTGAGGCGTTGGGTTCTTGGTGCCATAAATCTCATCAGCCTTCATGAGGACCTCCGCATCCAGGAAGAGCCACTCACCTGAGCCTTCCTGTAATTGGACAAGATCAGGGTCAGTGCTGTTTTACTTAAGTAGAGAACGGGGCTGGACAAAATCAAACATCTTCGACCAGATACCTCAATATCAAATATTATTACAATATTGTAGGGATGACTATTGGTGCTTTCATAAGATATACCAATATATTGCCCAGCCCTAGTAGAATAAGCGATTTTTTTTTTTTTAAGTGTGTATACTTCTATAGTAGCACATGAATGGTCCTGGTAGTGAAATCTACAGTTACCATCATTATTACTTTTCACTTGAAAATTATTCTTCTGGCTCGTATGCAGCAAAACTAAAGTGGACTCAGTGGAATGGAAAGGATATTTTGTTCAAATGATGAAATGATGAAAAACTTTGTGGAAAATTACTGTTTGCATCACAGTCAAGCACGTGACTTCATATTCATCTTAACTAGACCTTTGCTTCCAAAATAGTTTAAAGCGTTGTCACATTTTAAGGTTAAAGGCACCTGTGTTTGACCTTTGAATTTCAGGTGACAATTATTTTCTAAAATGGGTATATAACATTTTGGAATAAAACTCTTCCAATGTTTCGGCCTGGTTGTGTGAAGTGTCCATGTAGGTAAGCCCTGGTTGTTGCTCTAACCTCCTCTGACTGTCGGATGCTCTTGAGGGGGATCCAGGCCGTCCCCACCATGGTG
The DNA here is from genome assembly GCA_900302535.1 of Neoniphon sammara. Lineage (NCBI taxonomy): Eukaryota > Metazoa > Chordata > Actinopteri > Holocentriformes > Holocentridae > Neoniphon > Neoniphon sammara. Next base: position 40,684 of record OMKZ01032105.1, on the reverse strand, counting down.
TCCCAGATGAGGCCTTTGTTCCACACCTCTACAATAAGGCCAAGATCCAGCCGGTTGATCTCACTGAGAACAGCCACAAAGGAGAAGAAGAAGAAGAAGAAGAAGGAGAAGAAGAAGAAGAAGAAGAAGAAGAAGAAGAAGAAGCATAGAGACATGAAGCGGTGATGATTCATTCTTTCTGACACAGTGTGGAAAAATGTCAGTGGAAAAACCCATGGCAACAATTGATGCACTGTTGGGGGCTGCGCCTTCAGAATAAAGAAATACAATGTCATTGTGTAGCCTGGTTGTAAGGGAAAGGTCTAAGTGTAAAACGTGTCATTCAATTCACATAGAATGAGCCAGAAATTTCAACATAATTAGTGCTTGGCCAACTACTGGCTGCTAACAAAAGCTACTTCCTCTTTTTTCTGTGCATTAGCTGTCATAATACATTCCACCCTTGTTTTGTCATTCAATATCCCATTCAAAAGGCTCAAAACAGCTTGATGGCAGCAGTAAAATGGCATATCTATTTTGAAAGGAACCGCATGACAAGAGCATTTGCATAATCTCATCTGTGGCAGTTTACAACTATCGACAGCACAAACAAAAGGAAGATGAGAGAAAAGATAATCAAAGAGAGCAGCTAATTGAGACAAGTGCAGGGGAGTCCAGGTGCAAAGATAAAGGCTTTCTAAACCGTGCGTTCACACAAAATGGCACAAACCAAATAACAACAGTATGTTAATGTCATGTGGCATTAAAATCAATAGACAATCTCATCCAATCATCTTGATTTATTTTTATTATTATTTTTGCTGCCGTTTTGAGGGAATGTTTTCATGATTTTTAGCATCATGTGCACAGAGCACTGATTTCAACTCTGCTTTCTGTTTTGTTTTTGTTTTTTTTACATTTGCAGTATTTCATCACTGTTTTTGTTTTTAATATCACTCTTTTTCTATGTTTTACCAATATTTTATACTAGTCTAAACTAAATTGAGATTATAAATGTTGGGGGATTTATCTTTACATAAACTAATAGTGGAAAATTCCTATCCTATTTTTCCTAAACAGCATCAACACCAACATATGGTGATTTGGCTGCCACTTTTACACATGTATAAAAATTTTGCATTAATTTTCCATTGTCCATATGCAAGTCCATGTTGGTTGTCTTATTGATCAGAAACAATTTGCAAAAGCTGACCTCAAAGTGAGCACTTACTGCATGTCGAGAGGGTGTGGTCAGTCTATCCCTGATCGTCAGTCATTTCAACATTACTTTGATACCACTTTGTGCAGTGTGCAAACTGAGGAAAGTCAGTCATCTGCGGGCCGACTCTTGAGTAAAAGCAGCATTTAGAAATGCATTAAGTTCTAATTAGAGCCTTCCATGCACCGTGCAGAGGGTACGAGCAGACTTTCTGTGAGTTACAAAGCAAACGGGAGACATTAAGCAGTGTCTGTTTAAAATATAGGTGACAGATGCTGGTCATTGAATAATTATGAAATCATATTTAGAAAATAAAAATGTTAAAACATAAAAAACAGCAAAACAGAGGCTCACACTGAAAACATACATAGCCGATTATTCAACTACAAAAAAAAAAATATAATATTGGTATTCTTGCCAAAATATTTTCCTTGTGTAGTTGAGATGTATTTTTGTGCATCCTAGGACCATCTGTTGAGATTATAAGTCCGGCATTTATATCTTTGTAATGTATTTTTAAATAATTTCTGTGATTTTTCTGTATCTATGTAAATGAGGATATAGACTCTCAGACATTCCAATGCCACCGCCACTGTCGCCGAGACATTTGCAATTTTCCATTATTGTGACCCCCGATTTCACTTAAGCTGAATTATGGTTTCCAAGCATTTGATAAACATAATTTGTTGTAACAGGTGGTGCTGAACGTTTACTGGAAACATTGCTGAATGATGTATAATGTTGAATTACACACAGCAGGCACATCATTAATGGGCAGAAGAGGGATGAAGGTCTGGAAAAACAAACACTGTCTCAATGAGGGAGTTCACAAGAAGACAAACAATGACACACATGCAACAACGTGCTGACTCTCTCCTGTCGCCATAGATACCTTTCACTAAGAAGGTGAAATGAGGAAATCAAACTAATGAATTGCAAGAGGGAAATGAACAGCTGTGTAACAAGCTTCTTTGCTAGAAAAAAATTCATGTGTCCTTAACAAGGAAAGCAGACATACGTCACTAGGCGAGTGTTAGGGGCAGGGAAAAAAGTTCCTCTATCGTCTCAGAGTTCCTGTAGTGTTTCATGAGTTTGTGTGTTTTAGCTCCACAGGCATTGCCTGCTATAATCATCCAGCAGGAAGCTGTGAAGGGCATGGCATAGGGAGGATGGGAAAATTTTCCCAAGCTGATGTAACTTTAAAGTAGCAGAAGGGTGTGCTTCCTAAAGCATTTTAAATATTGACAGTTCTTACATGTGCTCTCAGTGTTGAAAGATTCTCCCTGCAAAAGATTTTCATCAAAATATCCATGCAGGATACAATGCACAAGAGGAACTGCCATTTGTTTGTACAATTGACAGCTCAATCATAAAATAAAATGTACAGCCTACTGTGCAAAGTGCACTGTAGGTTTTGTAGAGTGCATGAGGCCTGTGTTGCATATTTATGCTGTAGACTGCGTGCTGTTGGTTTAAAGTAACGTGATTATACTGTAATTTGTTCTACAAGTCTTGCAGGGCGAGTCCTCCCTGTTTAAAACAACTTACAACATGAAGTCCTGCTCCCAACACGGCTGGTCCCCCCGCACTGTGATCGTTGTGCTTTTGACATTCTGCACCTTCAGCGTCACATATGTGTTGAACTTGTCTGAAACAGAAGAAGAGGAAACAGCTAGGTGTTAACACTACAGACTGTTACCAGTAGATGTTACACTGACAGTGTAACTGCAAAATGAATAAATTAACAAAAAAAAAAAACAATGACATTAACATTTAGCTACAAGCAAAAAGGTGGCTAAGGCTTAGGAGTTGCTGTAAGGTTTATTTTTTTTCCCATTTTGACAGAGCTAGGCTAATGACCCCTGTAGACTTCAAGTCTTCATGCTAAGCTAACAGGAAATGCTAACCATAGGAACCAAAGCAGTGGACAAACAGAACATCTTGTCTCAGTCTGGGTAAGTCGGATAAAAAGGGCATTTTGCTCAAAACGTTGGAGTATTCCTTTAAATAAGATCACAATATCATCATGACAAGTATTTTGTTACAGCTCTTTACAATGCACAATATTGTTCTGGTGAAATGTGTGTGAGACATGGGCTTAACAGACACGGGCTCAACAGGTTAAGGACAAAGCAGGAGTTCACAGTAACTGTTTACTGTTCCATTATCAGGCCATGAACTGATTGAACCAAAATAGTAAATGTTTATGTATCAGTGCCAATCTGCAGAATCAATTTCAGACATAAATGGACAACCGGGCCAAAAATAAAAACTCTGACATGTTCTACACGATGAAGCACGACTCATAAAACACGAAGGATATCAGAAGCTACAACTGTTACAACAAGAAATGTTAACTACGCCAGTTCTACTTTGGCTTTGTGTTGGGAAAATGACATCAGGAGCTCCAGTGAGAGTGAAAGCAGATAAGCCCCCCCC
>OMKZ01032105.1:26052-36992 GCA_900302535.1 Neoniphon sammara | reverse complement strand
AAGCCAGGCCAGGCCAGCAAACTGACCCTGTTAATCTCTGATGAGAGCCAGCCCCATGCAGCAGATACAGCCGTAGGATCCGCTGCCTGATCTGCTTCTCCTAGCGAACTACAATCTCTTTAAATACAGCATCTCTGGACCGAGCCCTTATCCCTGCCCTCTACCCTTATGAAGCAGAGGGAGCTGCATCATCAGCTGATGACGTAGGGCGGCGCAGGGAGGCGCTCCTGACATGTTCATACTGCTGAAAAGGTCCCTGTCAACCCCTATACCACCAGCACTGGAATCAACATAAGACTAGGTCAAAGGTGATAGTCGAAGCAGTATTTCTCTCCTTTCTTTGGTGCCACAATTTGGATTGTGCTTACAGAAAAAACCCTATACTGCATAGTTAAAAGCAGCCTAAAAATGTCAGACACGTCAGACTCTTGGAACTAGCTGTTTGTGAGGTGGATGGTAAAGGATTTGCTAAGCTGCATAACTTGGTGGTCTGTACAGACAACCTTTACGTCCAGTGATCTCTCCGTCAGCATCCTCTCATATTGGAGGCAGCAGCGCAGCACAGCAGTGCCACAACAACACTCTGCACCAGCTGCCAGCCCCAGGGGGCGGGGAGTGTGGGATTAGACGGCCCGTGACATAACCACCACTTTTCATTTCCTGCACTGCAACCATGGTGCGTCCACACGTGCCCGCTAATGTGCTCAGTTTTGCTCTGGGAGTCGCCTGTCCCATGCCACTGAGGGGTCCTCCCCACGATCCGAACTTAAAGCATCGCAGTGCTGACCCCCGGCCTGCCTGGGTAGGAGCACGGATTGGAAAACATGTAACATTCTGGAATCGGAGTTTAACTGGTCTTGACAGTATATGGTTCTATGATGTTATTACCAGTGTGCCAATATAATTTACTATTGTCTATTCTCACCCATGTTCTATCGCAGAATCTTTTCTGGTACTTCTTTCTAGGGCTGCCTCCTGAAAGCTGATGTGTCAAAATCATCTATGACAGAGCCTCCTCAGTCGACCAAGATTCTTTAAGTCAAGCATTTTATTTTTTCCTCATGATCAAAGTAACAAATACCAATGTGAGGTTGCAGATAGAGCGGGAAAAGCTCACAGACACACTGCCACCTGTAGCATTCATATAGAATTTCTATAGTCATTCAGAAGCATCACAGCTCCTGAAAATAAGCTCTAAACACCATGAAAAATAGGAGAAAACACTGAAAAGGAAGGTGAATTTAATTTAATTTAATTTATTCGTTTACAGTTTTTAATGTTTAAAAAAGTTACAAGTTACAAGAAATACCTGTGTTGTCTTATTATTCTGACAAAGCCACACATTACTGGAAATCGGTTGGCAGTTAAAATCTTTATGCAGCTGTCTTAACGAATTTTATAGATTTTGAATGCTCAAAAATATATTTGTATGACACTGTTGCTTTTGATCATGATTGCTTTGATTGCTATTAACTTGGTCTATCTACATTAAAACTTGTGCCAAGGTGTTTTCTAATTGCCAGAAAGTCTACAAAAAATATAATAGTAATAATAATAATAATAATAAAACAATGATGAAGCAGAAATTTCCCAGTGGAGATCCAAATTTCAACTTATCTCAATTTTTACATTTTCTACAGTGATGACAGAACATTGGTGCAGCTTAAACTGAGATATACACCCACCCAGTCCCATGTGATGACATGCAAATCTCCCACTGTCCCATACCAGGCCAGATGGGCCGCTGCCATGATTCAGCTTTACAAATAAAGAAAACACATGCCCATTTCCAAACACATATGTACATACACATGTACTGTCGGCATACACACACACACACACACACACACACACACACACATGCACACAATGTATTCAGCTTTTGGCTGATGGGAAATAAAAGACAGGCATCAGCTGTTAATCTGGAGAGGCCAGTCACCTGACCTCTCAATACAAAGTTTTTCCTGGTTTCCTTGACGACAAATTGAAACATTTACTTTACCACACATATAGGCTTTAACACTGTGGCCGGATAGGTAAACACAACTCCTGGCACAATGAGACTGCAAATAGTTGACACAGGTGGGACGGATCCTTATAGCATTCAAGTGAGACAAAACATGAATGTAGGCCTTTTTGACTGTTAGAAAGCTTCACTGAAAGCCCTCCTGCTGGTATCCCAGATGTGACACCAGCTGACGTTACTGTATAACCTGCCTGTCCGTGGAGTGACAAGACGCAGGCCTAATCAGTGTCTCAAGAGAACAGTAGGGACAAAACACAGGCATTATTACAAAAGGAGCCTGGGGGATGCTCAGGCCTTTCCCTAATTAGATAGGCCATGCTTTTGTGCCACATTTCAGCCCATGAAGAAGAGTGATGAGATAAGGGGAGGAGGATGTATGGATTAGATCAGGGCCACTTAGTGGTTGTGGTCCTTTTACAGGAGGTGCTGACCCATTCAGCACAAGACTGATACAATCTAGGCCATTAGGAAGAAGGCAGCAGACTGACTCAAACAACACACACGTGCACACACACTTGCGCCACTATACATCTTATATAGAACCACTAAATGCCTTAATCTGACATATACCTAACCCTAATTCAAGCTCCTATGTCCAAAGTGAGGATTGCGAAAAATCCAACGTTGGAAGGATTTTTCCCCCTATATGGACAAATAATCCTCATGTTTAGACGCATGGGAAGACACACACACACACACATGTGCATGTGTGTGCACAACACACAAACACACACACACACACACGCACACACACACACACAAAGCACCTGTCAGTGTGCTGTCAAGAATAGGGATCCGCTGAAGTGGATTGTGGGATGATGTAGCCTACTTGTCCTGTCTGTCTTTTAAGACAGTACTCAACTGTTCACTGCCGATGAACCTCCCACTCAACTCCACTGCCTCAGTCAAGTATCTTCATTCATTATTGACGGATGATGAGTTTTTCAATAAATTAGTCAGGAAAACGCAGGCAGTTGGAAGGATGACATTTAAAATTCAGACTCTCATCAATGTTGCATGCAGCAGAAGACGTACCTAGTGGAGGGCTTTTCCATCATCACTGGAAACACCTTACTACGAGTTTCCCTTTTGATTTGAGTCATGTATTGACGATAATGTGTAAGGTATGAGTTGGGTGCAATAGCTCCTAACCATACTTTTGTTGAAAGGTTGGTGTGTTCTTAAAAAAACAAGAGAGAGAGAGGGAAATCAAAATACTTAAGCCTTGACAGAAAAACTGCAGGCATACACACACTACACAAATCCAGCAAACACACCGCCCTTATCAAGCCTCAGTTTCCTGTGACAATCAGTGGAAAACAAGACAGCTGGCCACTGACCCTGCACAAGGTCATCTCGAGCTCTACCCATTTTCTACAGAAGCAACGTGATGCACGGCTAAAAAAAACAAACAAAAAAACTTCCCGACTTAAGGTGTGGTAAAAGTACAGTACAAACATACATCATAGACCAGCCCTATGTAAACTTTGAGTCTTCCAACAGGTCACATGCAAGTTATACAGCTCCTTATACAGGGCAAGTTAGGGTTATCACGAGGAAAGAGGAACAGTCAATAGTTGTGACGTATTTATGGATTAATTCTTTGGGCTTGTATAACACACAAAGGGCCATTTCTTAACTGAGTCTGCTCCTTCTGCAAATTTCATAGAGCCACAAATATACACAGAAACGGCCACGGCATAATAGCAAACTGATGGAAAAGAAATGCAGGAATCTAATCTCCCTTGCAAATCTGCACAGTAGCGAGCCGCTTTGATGTCGACGTTGTCGCGGTGTAGCAAGATAGCGACTGTTGCCACACAGTCACTGAGGCTACATAGTGGTCTGTCACCCCTACACGTCATCCAGCCAGGATCAGCAGCGATTAGAGCTCGGGCATTACATGCTGTCTGCAGAAAAAAAAAAAAAAAAAAAGAACTTGCATGTGCCATATATACACTGGAACATGCCTGGCTGAAGTGCTCAATGTGGCAAGAGCGCTCCATGCAGCAAATAGAGAAACATTTTAAAGTTGTATCTATATATTTTGAACGCCTTATACACATCTAGAGTGCCTCTTTTTGCTTCATGTTGCCTGTTTTAACTGTTAGTTATGCTTACTGCATTTTAATGTTTTAAATCTGAACAAAAAAAGCTCGGTAAGTTATTCCAACAAGGCCTACAAAATCTGCATGAGGAGTTGTGTTTGCACCAGTGGCACAAAGTGCTGGAAGAGGAGATTTTGCTTTATGACACGTCCTCTTAGGGAAGCCAGGGAACAAGTTGCTTCATGCAGCCCTGTTAAGTTATAGTTTAAAATAAATGTATAATGTTTTGAATGGGCCTGACAGATCCATCTTGGCGCTGCAGAATAAAAGTGACTGATGTTTACATTTTGCCTACAGCTGACCACAGACTTAACTGAATTATACCTGAGTGTTTGCTCTGGGGCAGGTGGTTAGGCCAAGAGCAGGGGGAGGGGTTTCAGGCAGACAGAGGAAGCTAGCAAACGCTCACAACCAAAATTAAGCAGTTTAGAGTAACAAGACACCCCAACAAAGCCACTCCTGACAATGCACAAACCTCGTAAAAATAATCGGATGATGGGGGAGGGGCAAAGAACAATTAGGGGGAACAACTGTAGAGACCTGGCGGATAATTAACTAAAACAAATTTTCCCTGATTAACACAGGAGCCAGCTGGGGAATGAATGACAATCAGAGTGACATGCCACCATAAGATCCAACGCCTCTGTGACTTCCTGCCACAGCTGCTGCTTGCTCTGGCCAGAAACGTAACAGGGCTTAAGGAGAGGCGTAAGGCTAAACACTAGAGGGATTTGCTTAGGTGGAGGGCATGGGGATTTGGGCTTAGCGGCCACCGATCTAAGCTCACCTGTACATGGGCTAGCCCAGAAGGACACAGGATTACGTAATGCAAAATCAACCTGGCCCTCAGTGACTTGACTGATTAACCTACAAGAGAAATTTGTGCATGTGGCCTGGTTCCAAAAAGCACTAGGCAAAGGAGATTAGTAGTGATCTGGAAACTTTCCCTTGTAAATTTAAGTGTTTAATATATACAAATTCTGATAGGTGTTAGAGGACAGAATGGAAGGCTGTGTGATGAAACTAGTTATCTAAGTATTCATACAAGGTAGAAAGCTTATGAAAATGGGACAAGGAGCTCAAATGATTTTGAGGTTATCAAAGAAAAGTACTCACCTGGAGGTCCTTGGAGCTTGGCTTTTTTCACTGTAAAACAAAATAAAAAACATAATTATTAGCTGGAGAAATATTACGGATACTGGCTCACTTTGGTTCAACTGGGATTTTTCTTCAGCAATTCTTTATTCTCAAGCTGAGTGCAAATAGATGATAGTGCAGATGGTGAAACAGTAAAGAAAAACAATGATCTGGCCATGAGCGAGGCCCAATCATGGGGAAAATGGACAGGATCTCATGTTAGTGAGGCCTGAAAAATTCATTGATATGCAGACAAACATGTGACATGTGTTGATGAGTCACGACTTCTGAATCATACAAACATCAACAGCCTCACGCTGCTACATGAAAACACCTATCGAGCCTGGTTCAAAACAAATGAAACTCTGACAGGCACCAGTGGTTTAAATTTTCTAAAAACACAAACAGTCAAATGTTTATTTGATCCATTAATGAGCCACTGCCTCTTTTTAGTGTTTTTTTTATCATAAAAACATGAAAAGTTTCATAACATGTATGACTTGTGACTTCATTGTGAAAATAGCTTAGTTTTCCTGCTCACTTTACAATTACTCTTATTTGTTTGTATTAACTTTGTTAATACATTACTTAATTTTATCAGTTAATCTCTTAATACACAATACACTCCCATATGAAAGAAACCCATCCAGAAAACCTGTCTGACACTGGACCAATAATCCTAATCTCTGCTAGAGCAACATCTGAGAGTTTACACTATAGATTAGCATGTGCTTTTCTGTTATTAAATAATATGTCAACTGTATAAATGGGATCTTTAAGTATTCCCTTTAATAGTTGTCACATCTGACAATAGGGCAACTGATGACTGATATAAAGGCATGAAAACACTTTGTATTATTTACTCTTGGTTTTCAGTCTATTCAGATCTGTTATGTCATAATATTTGTGATCACGATGTATGTGTACGGTTTTAATACTCTGTACCGGGTAAAACCATAAAAGCCATACATGCATCCAGAAGACGGCACACAGGTTAACAGTCACATTTACTCACAGCCGGAAAATATCTTTTATTAGAAACAATTCAGATGCATAAAAACCAAGCTTAATACCATTAAAACAAACATACAGATGTTGTTGCATCACAGAGCACAACAGCTGGTAGTTAACAAACAGCCATAAACAATAACCTGAGGCAGATGGTTAGCAAGGTAGCAAAACAACATGTTAAGAGCTGCGTACAATAGCTATGGTCTTTCTTTTTTTTAAACCTCTAAATTTTTTATGTTGAGGGGTAAAAGAACTGTTTGCTGGTGCATGTTGGTTTATTTTTAGATTCTCCAACTTTAGCCTTTTGCTGTATCTATACAATAATGGTTATGGGATTGTGAAGTGCTTTGCAGGGGATTAATTGTGATTGCTGCTGCAGCGCTGTGTGTTCAGGCATATACTAAACCTCTGGAGCCTGAGATGGCAGATGGGCAGGATTGGATGATGGTAGCACAAATGACATGATTTTCATATTTGCATGTTAAATCCCCACTCTTCTTTCTGTACACATTTAAAAAAAACGATGGGAAGAAAGAAGTACTGTTTGTTTTGGATTTTTTTAATCTTAAACACTGTTCTTGACTGTATGGCTAAAACAGAAAAGCCAAAGTAAACAACTTAAATCTAAAACAAGCACTGACTGAAGTGGTAACAGAACTGGTTTATTTTATAATTTAAGCTATAATATGTAACTGCTGATAAATCAGAAATTAAAGCCGCACACATTAAAAACAAGGAATACAACAAAGAAAATGCAATTTTTTTCCCCCCCAGTTCAGTCCTTTTAGTAGACAGCATGAGGAAAAAAGGGGAAGTTATCATAAGAAACCCCCCCACACAATTTGCCATTTCTTCCAGAGGGTTTCCTGCCTTAAAAATACCTCAGTGTGAACCGGAAAAGGGGCAGTGGAAACGTGGAGAGAGAGAGAGGGAGAGCGTGACTGTGTGGGTTTTCTGGTGTTTCCATTGAGGCCTTGCAGTCTCATTGTCACCAGCACATATGATCTGGCACGATGGCCTTATGTCCCAATTTGCATGACGTTATCTCAGGCTGAGGGAAACAGTGCAGAGGGTAATAAACCACGGGGCCATTATGGTGGAAACCGATGCTTATCATCCTCTGTATTAGGCCCTCCATGGCTTTAGAGGCTGTCGAGCTCGGTATTTGGCAGGGCCAGTTGTGCAGTTATCCTATCAACCTGCTGTTTTTTTAATCACATTTGCTGTGTACTCACTTGATGACTTATCACATGGCTGTCACTTTTTCCATAAAAACTGACGACTCATTCATTCCATCTATAACAATGACCAACAGACGGTTCAGCAACCAGTGTCACACATGAGACAAGGTGAACGTGAGGAATCAGGGCGTGATCACGTAGGACTTTTTGAACCTGCAGGCTGCAACTTTAATCAGTTATATTTCATAATCTGGTTAGAGCAACTCTCAGTCCTCTGTTGTCCACAGGATAATGTTATGGACCCACATCCTCCATTTCATCACAATGGGCAAACCACCTCCTGTGTATTTTTATTTCCAATAATGTTTTATTTATTTAAATTTCCTTTATTTATCCAGGAAGGTCTCACTGAGATACTATATCTCTTCTTCAAGGGAATTCTGGTCAAGAGGGCAGCAGGATGTTATCCCCTTTATTACATGAGGTTAGCTAGTTAAGCCTAATTAGCTTGCAAACAGTTGGTGATGGCCAACTTTTGCTCCCTCTGATTATTGACACTCATGGCTGCACTTTACATTTAAGCATGAAACCTCCTATGTAATCATGGCCTGATGCGTTCACGGTGTTACGGTTCAAAAAAAGCCGTTCTATTTCAGCTAATTTGCAAGTTCAAAAATAAGCTTGACTTTTAACAAGCTTAACGCCTGTTGTGGGAATATGCGGCAGAGAGTAACGAAACTGAAATATGACCTCTTTAAACTTTAAACATTCAACTTTATTTATTTATTTATTTATTTATTTATTTTTGGGCCTTGCAGTTAAGCTTGGTTTTGAATTTAAGGTAAACTCTCAAAGTGAATGATATCTATCCCACTAGTGAAATGTAGGCTACTGGTCCAAGAGGATATTTGCCTGGCTTGTTTAGCTAAGTACATTAGCTAAATCTGTCAATTTGCTCTTATTTTAATAAGGTTGCATAATATTGAAAAAATTGTAGTGAATTTATTTAATAGTGAATTATGTAGTTACTACCCTAATTGCAGTAATAGAATACTTTTTAAGAGGCTTAAACACAGTCCTCTAAGAAAAAAATGACAACATCTTGGGCTTTGCAAAAAGTACTAATAGCAATTTTAAACAAATTGTGCAGCCCTTCTAAAAGAGAGCTCATGCTCATATTGATCTACTGTCCAGTGGTAGACAAATAAAATAGCCGTGTCATGCTAATCCCCAAGTGTCACAGCTAAACAACTCACTTGGGCTGTTTAAAGGAAGGTGACAAAATGTGGAGATTTTTTCTTGTAGTGTGGTCTGTCTGGCAATCAGGCAGGGCTCAGACAGATAACAGGAGCAGGAAGTGACATCAGAATCTCCCACTGCTAGAGGTGTAGTGTATTTCCGCTTCGTGCTGGCTGTTGGATGTGATGGGGTGGAGCTTGTGGCCCGGCAAGCCACAGACAGAGGGAAAGAGAGGGAGAGAGAGAGACAGAGAGAGAGTAACAGATGGCCAGGGGATTACTCCCACAATCTCTAAGCGCTCTCTCTCTCTCTCTCTCTCTCTCTCTCTCTCTCTCTCCCTCTTTCTCTCATAATTCCACTGCTCTGCTTCCAGCTACGCTCAACCACTCTGCCTGCAGTCTTTCACCTCCTCTATTTTGTCTCTTGCAGTACTGCGGAGCCCCTCCTTCTCACCCAAACTTTATATAATCCATAATTTTGTTTAATTATTTTCCCCAATTTTCTGTCTTTGCAGCAAAGCCGATGTCAGCCAAACAGCCTCCAAACAAAAAAACGGTTAATTTAATCATGCATGCACCTAACTTAATTCATGGCATGAACATTTGTGACGCACACTGCTCTGGAGTGCGCGGAAAACAAAAGAACTACTGCATCGCTCCTTTCAGTCGAGGTGTAAAACAATATTAGCCGCATGTCAACAGCGCAATTAGCATACAAAAGGCCCGATGCTACCTAAAACAAGCTGAAAATCCTCTGTGGATGTTGTTCAGCTTGCAATTAAATCAAATGAACCAGGTGCTGGGAGGCTTGATGCCAACTCACTGCCAACAGACAAATTTGATTTGTGTAGCGGACAGGCGGTGCAACAACTTTTCTTACTGCCAATACAGACAAATAAAATACTTAAAAGTATTAGTCGATATCAAGTTTCAGTCTGATTCCGATCCAATCTGATTCATTATATTCACTATTTCCACACTAAGAACATATGGATGCAGCGGCATTCATTGATGTGACAGGAAATCTAGTTGTTTCAGTTTCTTAAGACGTCCTCACACCCTCTATCAGTTTGCTCTGCCGGTTCCTCCGATTCAAAGAACAAGCTGCAGCACTTCTGAGCGGATCACTGTCTGTCAGCTCAGCAGCCCTCCATCAACAAAGTGCCTGACACCGGGGTGATGGGAAGGTCAGGAAATACTGCCAGCATCCCTAACCACAAAGACAACAGTCTCCTTCAGAAGTCTACCAGTCCATTAGGACCAAGACCACTCATGACCACAAACGCTTCGTCCCAAGAGCCTCCCCCCGCATTTTTTTTTCTAAACCAGCACTCCTACACGACTAAATTTCACAGAATATTCAGCATTGTGCCAACATATGAAGTTATGAGCGATGATCAGGCAGCTTTATGTTATTACACTTTCCAAGAATTTAGGTTCATGCTCCCTGCCCCACCCTTTTCCTCTTGCACCCAGTGCTGTGTCCATTTTTTTTCCTTTTGTCACCTACTGTGACAACTCCCACAAAGTTTTTCTTGATATTGACCATACTGTTGTACTGTTCATTTCTCAACCCCTCATCCATGATGTGGATTTTGAAAGATGGCATGTGTTTATTGGTTGGGTTCAAACGTTCAGTGTGGCCTCTCTCTCGGGCAAAGATGGCAAGAATTTATGCTCAGTAACCATTGTGACAGACCACAATACTGTGAGATCCCAGCTTATATAAACTGTTCATGCCAAAATGAGGGAATGCTATTGATGTTTATGGGGACAAGTCTTTTACCAGAGATAACTGTCATGGTAATAAAGTAAATACTGAGCTTTTAGTGCAACAAATACATGGATTATACTAGACAGTCTGTTAAGAGAAATTTGGGCAATTTATGCTTTTTGGTTGACACAGGAACAAGTACATCACAACTATTTTGTATTTAGGGACAATTTCCATGCCCATGGTCCCAAAACCTCTGAAATTGTCCTTACCATCATACAGATGTAAAAAAATGCTACTGAACAACTACTGGTACCCACCGCCACTTTCCAGTTTGAAAGTCTGTGTTTGTGTTCAAGAACGCCCACATTTATTGCATTTGATGAACAAAGTGATTGTAATAAGAGCATCTCTACAACTCCAGTGCTGGGGCGTCAGGGTTCATGTGAGCCATTTGCCCACTCAGTCCTGCCCTGATCCATAGTTAGGGTCTGGCTAATCCCCCCCACCCCACCCCACGTGTCC
>OMKZ01032094.1:5698-21992 GCA_900302535.1 Neoniphon sammara | reverse complement strand
CACTAAAAAAAAAAACTTAGGGGCCTCTTCCTCTGCTACTGTACCAAAGCTTTTGGCACTAAGAAACAGCAACTTTGGATTTTGCATTTGTCAGTGGTCGACATGTGAGACTTCAACCTCCTGGCAGATGCAGAGTTTAAATTCAGGTTGAAGTAGGAGCATTTTGTTATTAGCTGTTGAGTATCTGAAGAAATCAAATGGAGATAAGCAGGGCACGATGGAGCAATGATGGAATCCGAGTTCTTTTCATCATTTCTCATCAGAGATTCAACGGCAGCTTGGGTGAATTAAAAGAAATTATATATTGCTGCATTTGAGGGAACTAAACTACAAATGTGATCCTGTCCGATGTCACCTAAAAATAAAATCGCATACATTTTAAAAACATGTAAATAAATAAATGTGTAGCCTTTACAAAAAATCATAGTGTGCTTGCTTTGTTAGATCTGTCAGTCACCTTTTTTTTTTGTTTGTCAGCATAACAATCACTGTTTTTCTTAAAGTCAGTCGAAACACAAATGATAACTAGAACTGGATCTAGCGCCAGTTCTAGTTACCGTAGTTTGTTCCCATGTAGGCTTGTTTCTCCTTGTGTGGTGGTGAAGGATCCTTACATTCTTCCAGAATGACCTGTAATGAACATGTTTCTGTAAGGATTGTCCATAATTTTAGTGCACATACAGTATATACCATCACTGTCGGATGAAAACCTCCAAACCTCCAATTTTGGTGATTTTCCTGTTTCATTTGAGGATTTCCCTGCTCCTTAATGTTCTACAACCCTTGTGTTTATGAAACCTTTTCACAGCTAATTAGATCAACGGAAAAATGCACACTAATCAAGAAAAAGACTATTTGTTACTTCCTGGAAGTATACATGGAGTTTACCCAACAACAGCAATATGTGACAATGATTGTGATTATGACTGAATATGTTGGTAATGATATTGAATGTACTGATGCAGACCAACACTTGGTCTCTGTCTTTTTCCCTCTCTCTCTCTCTCTCTCTCTCTCTCTCTCTCTCTCTCTCTCTGCATACCAACACACACGATAGCATCTAAATGACCATGTATCCAGAGACTTGGCCATCGCCTCAATCTGACCATAATAATCACATTGTGGGCTGTCTGTCACTGACCTCTCCATCATTGTGACAATGAGCTTCCTCTCTCTTTCTCCTCATCTCTCTTTCTCTCTCTCTCTCTCTCTCTCTGTCTTTATTTCCCCCCCTCTGTCTCCTATCATTCCCTGAAGTCCTAATTACTCAGGCAGATGCTGCAAGCTTCCACACTGTCCTGCCGTTATCCGCTGGAGATCCAATAAGGCCTCTCACAGCATCATAGTTATCTTAATATTATGTAAAAGCAATATGCTAAGCCTTTCTGCCATCCCTGCTGACACACAATTACATTGTAGGAGAGCACCGTAGACCCCCAAAATTTTGTTTACCGCTCCTCTCCCGATGCCACTAGGGAGTGTCTTAATAGTTTGCTCTCTCCACAACAACAGACCTGGAAGCATTATTGGTGTGGTTATGTATTCATTTAGTCTTGATTTATTCATATAGACCCGTCTAATTGGCTTCGGGAATGGGCAGAGGACCACACTCCCTTCCTAATCGGTTAGCAGCTGCATAGCGTAGCCCTCGCAGCAAAAATGTGTATTGAATGCGCCCCTATTTGCCTTGTTTCCATTTTAAGACTCTGAATGAGTGCCTTGAAGCTGCAGAGGAGCCCCGATACAGCATGCCTGCCTGTCTGAGTGTTTGAACACTTCCCAAGTGTAGCCGTCCACACCTTTAGGCTTCGCATGCTCTCAGCGGATGACACCCCTCTTTCACCTTGAGTTTTCCCCGCCTTTCAGAGAGTGCCATATCACTATCTGGTGAATTTATGAATGCACCATCAAGTAGAGCACCCACGTCTACCTCGAGGCCTCCGATTTTCCCCAAGCAATCTCCACAACTGCTCCCAAGTGAAACTTCTTGAATGCATCCCCACTGGTCTGTGTTCGGTTTCCAAATGCAGCTCAGGCTGCATTTGGAACTGTTTATTTTATTTTATTTTATTTTTTTCTGTTTTCAATCACCCTGCTTCTTTTCTAGTCTTGCCCCCTCTGTCAGTTCTCTTTCTCCTGTGCTTTACACTCTGTTTTCCTTTCATCCCCAGTATAACTTTGCTGTTTTCTGCTACATCTTACCAGTGAGTAGTTTGAGGTGAAATTCAATGTCCAATGATATAAACAAATGTACAAAAATTATGGGAGTAGACTGTACCCCATTCTAGGTCAAACAATATTTCCCAGTTATTTATTTATGAATGTCATTTCTCATGGACATTTTTTTTCACATCAACCCCTTTTTAACACTGACATTGTCTACTGACTTGAATTCCTCTTCGTTTTGTGTTAACACGATTCTTTTGCAGCGGTACATTCAAAGCCCTCTCTGAAGCTTGAACCCTACAGTAGCAGCTGAGCTTCATGCTCAGGGTGCCCTAGATCTCAGCAGGGGGGTCAGTGAGATCATCCTAGTAAGAATCTTTTTAATACTGCTGGTTCTGATAAGAGCACTGCTAGAGCAGCTTAAATCAGGCCAATCTGTAGCAGCAGAAGCTGTAGCTTTAGCGCTTCTAGCTGGCGTCGGAGGCGCAGGTCCCTGTGTGCTCCAGATCAGTCTGATTAGCCCGCTGATGGATTGGCTAGCGCATGGCTCTGTCAGCGGGGGGGTTCATGCTATACCACCCCTCCTGTGTCCCTCAGGGACATGCCAAGCCTGGGATCCACTTCAAACTAGCCCTCCACCTCCCATCCCTCCTTTCTCCCTATCTCCTGTCTTCTACCGACTCCAGCCTATGCCTGAGGGGAGTAACGCCAACCGTTCTGTCTCCCAGCGTGAGGTCCGCTCCTCTCAGCTTGGCTACCCAGCATAGTGGGCTTTGGGATTTTGGTTTGCATTGCAGCGCAGCCCCTCCCAGCTCCTTTTCCAAGCCCCAGACTGACGTACCCCAAGCTCCCCTCTGGGGGGGTTGGCCAGCTCCAGCATGCAGAGCCACTGGGTCTCTCTCACTGTGTGAGGCAGAGGAAGAGAATGACAGACTGAGTAGTAATTGGAAGGAGTTGGGCAGTGAAACCAGTGCTGATTAGCTCGTGGGGGAGAGGGGATGCAGAGAGGCAGGAGTTCACAGTGAAGAGTGGCTGAGTATGGGAGAAAAGAAGGGGGAGGTGATAAGAGGGGAGTGTCGATGATATAGGTAGATAGAATATATCCCACCGCTATAGTGGGAGGGATGCAACAAACTGAGGCCTCAGCTGGTACATATGAAACTATAGTGTGAAGTTTGAGGGAGGCAAGAAGCACAAATGCTGGCTGGGGAAGGTATGTACTTACAGTTCTGCACATAGCCCACAGTAAGACAGGATGAGAAAGAGAGCGCAACTAAGACATGGTAGCGGGTTATGCAAAAAGCATATTTATGTTTCTATCTTGGCAACAACCACTGTCCGCCAGCAACAGACTCATAGGAGAAATACTTGGAATGCAATCGAATCAGCACAAATAAGGATTGAAACGAAAACAGGCTGGTTCTGATGGGTTCGTTGCATTCCTGGTCTGTACCACATTGGCTCCGGGTCTCGCAGCTCTCACTTAACACTCATATCTGTGGCCGGCCCTCTGAAAGCCTTCTTGATCCCTGTCAAACACTGTCTGGGCCTGCAGACACAAACAAAAGCCGTCAAACTTCCTGTCTGGAAGGACAGGATTATCTGTTTTGCCATTCTCCTCATCTCCCCATTTTGTCTTTTCTCCTTTGCTCTCCTATTCGCTGCCTCTCCTCTCTCTCTCCTTGTTCCGCCTTCAAAGAGAAAAGGGAGTGAGCCGTCAAAGAGCATAAATATGCTGTTCTTTTCACCGATTTTTTTTCCTGCTCTCTGCTCTGTTGTGGGTTGTGCAGTGGAGTCAGTGCAGGGTGCTTCCCACAGTGCGGCAGTGAACTGTCCAGTTTCTTCTCTCAGTAATGCAGCAGTAAATAGAGCTAAGTGAAGGTAATTGTCTGACTGGCCCACTCTAATCCCTTGACTGGCTTGAACGACATAATATTCTGTGTGTGTGTGTGTGTGTGTGGTGTGTATATGGTGTATGCCTGTGTGAGAACAACACTGGCCTTTCTTATATCTACTCTTTTGAATAGAATAGAATAAAAGAGAATCAATTTGAAGTATAAAGGTGACTAGAGAATTAAGGTAATTAAATATTAGGAATTAATGAGGAGAAGAAGAATGTGGAGGTGTAGATTTTAATCAGCTATTTAAAAAAAAAGCTCATGTATTGACTTTTTTTGTGCCCACATTTCCCAAGCTCCCACATTCCAAGCACACACACACACACACACACACACACACACACACATGCACTTTCTCAATGAATCCCTCAATCTCTCACCGAGGCAGTACTGGGTCTTATAACATGTTTTATTTCATGTGTCACCATCCCACACACAGCCCTTCTCTCTGCCTCCCAGCTCCCCTGGCTGTGATTCCTATCTCCACACAGGGAACTGCTGTTGGTCCCTCGAGGCCTGTTTCACATCTTAAAAACAAACACTGTGAAAGAAGAGAGGCGAGACCGCCCAAAGGGTGGCTGGGTAAACAGTGTGCTGAAGAAGTGTTTATTTTGGGGGCTGGGGTAGTCTTGATGCCGGCAACCTAGGGAGCAAACAAAGGTCGGTGTCTTCTGTGACCACCTGCTGAAGTGCTCTCCGGCACGGAGGCTACGCACACCTATCAATCTCTGAATCCACCTGCAGCAGCAGCCACCAGTCCCACTGTTCACTACCTCATCAAACACATGTCAGCAGTGTCCAGGTTCAAAGTGTGATGGCTCAATTGGTTGGAGTCGTTTGCTTGGAGCACATGAGAAGTGCCACAGTACGATATGTTATTAAAACTCAACAAAGCACCTCATGATGCGAACTATTTCAGACTTTCAGCGTGTAAAGCCATTTGCTAAGTGCATTTTTTACTTCATGCTGATCTCGCTCTGACACAACTGTGCTGTTTTGTTCAAGTTCTTGTAATTTGCCCTAGCTCACACTAACCCCTTAAACTGGTGTGGCGCAATATTTAGAAAGGGCACAGATGCCGCTTGGGGGATAATGCTTTGCTTTTATAATTTGGGTGCAGGCAACATCTAAGCACAATCAAGTCTGACTGGCGTGGCTAAATGAATGCCAGCTGAGAGCCTGTAAGTAACATTCTCAACAAATTAAATCCTATGGCAAATTAAAACAGCCAAGGGCAGCAGTAATAGCCTGCAAATCACCGGTTAAGTGGCAGTCACATCTGATTTCTCGTGCCGTCTCTGCATATGTGGGGCTCGGTTGTAATTGGGACACAGGGGTGTAACGCCTCGTTCACACCTCGACTAGGCAATGTTATGTTTTTCTCTTTTTCCTCCCCCGTCTAACTGTTGTACAAATACATCGATACTGACAAAGCATGCATGAATACACGGAAACAGATAATTCATGTCACATGCATTTTCCACATGAGAGCAGGCGCATTGCTTTTCCCAGCAATGCATGCTTTGGTGAGAATGCATGTATGTGATTGATGATGCTGAGGATACAAGGAGTGTATAGTGCCTATTGTGCATTCCCTAAGGGGGAAAGAGAAAGTGCTGCCACTCCCCTCATATAGCCTGTTTCTACCAACACACACTCCTCTTTATTGTATATATTCTTCTCTCCTTTCTCTCTCTCTTTCTCTTGCTTTCTTCACACCAATGGATGATAGCATCTAAGCACCAAAGCATGGACTAAATAGCCATGTAGCTACAGTCCGTCCTCTTATCCAGACCACAATAATCACACTGTGGAGGTTATGCCCTTCCTGTCACTGACCTCTCCATTGCCGAGGCGCTGAGCCGAGGTCGCCGCAGTAACAGTGCCATTCCGTCACCCTTGTGTGTTCCGGCGCTTTGTCCCAGCTCCCCAGCGCTATCCCACGTGGCTTTGCGGCAACAATGATTAATTGTGTCTGTGTTGACTGAAGTAACCACCTGCCCTCTGCCCATGGAAATGGGAAACTCGGGGGCTGCGTCTCGGCATGCTTAGAAAATCAAATATTACTCTCATTCTCATCTTTTTGCATTCGTCCGGTCTAACCAATCAAATTCAAGCTTTAATCTAAAGGAGAGAAAAGGAAACATGACAGAAAAGACATGAAAAGTTGTGGAACTCCTAAATGGGTCTCTGGAATAGAGTAGATTTTTAGTTCCACGGTAGAAATAGATCTAGACATGGGTGAGTTTAACTTGTCTTCCTTCAGTGACAAAGGTCAGGGTTTACTGAGGATAAATTGGTACCAGAGACGTTCTGCAGGGCAACCTTTTTTCCTGAGCTAAGCAGCACTGACACAGGGCTTTGGGGAGCCTCTGCTTTATCGACATCGTTTGGTATCTGAGAGGAAAGAACTGCCCCTGAGCACCCGAAGGGACGCAGAGTCTGAGATTAGTAAAATTCCACACTGTTGTTTGAGTGAGTTTCCAATTCTTAAAGAATTGTCCTTAAATTGCAGTAGGCTGAACAACCCACTTCTCTGCACCCTAATAATAACCCACCACTCGAGCAAAACAATAGTTTTATTATTTCTTTCCAAATATCACATTCGAGGTTCTGCTCGAGCTGCAGGCTATGAGGAAGTGAATGAGAGCGTAAATCTCCAGAGCCACTTGGATAAGAATACTCCATGCAACACTGCATTTTGCTAAATAACCAATGTTTGATAGACACAAACGTTTCGCTCTATGATCTCTCTCTGGGTGTGAATAGAATAAATTAGCATTCCAATTGTGCTGAAGCTAGAAAATCAAAACGAAAAAGTTGCTCCAGGACAAAACCCTTACATTTAATACAGGATTATAAATTGACTAAATGACTAAATGTGACCTAACATGGAAAACCAGACAGATCATGGGAATATTTTTTTTTGTTTGTTTTGTTTTTAATGGAGGACATATCTTTGCATATATTTGCATTCAGAGCTTTAAAACAATTTATTACATACTATGGGCTGGTAAATAATTTTTTTAAATTATGAATTATTGAAACATGCATGAATGCCTCTTGAACTTTTTCCATTAAGCCTGGCTTTAAGGAAGTTTGGTCACATAATTCCCCCTGTCTCTACAGGTGTCCCATCTGGTCCGAGGAACGTGATCTCCATCGTGAATGAGACCTCGGTGATCCTGGAGTGGCACTCTCCCAGGGAGACGGGCGGCCGTGACGACGTGGTCTACAACATCGTGTGCAAGAAGTGCCGCGCCGACCGCCGGTCCTGCTCCCACTGCGACGACAACGTGGAGTTCGTCCCGCGACAGCTGGGCCTCACGGAGACCAGGGTGTTCATCAGCAACCTGTGGGCTCACACCCTCTACAGCTTCGAGATCCAGGCTGTCAACGGAGTCAGCAATAAGAGCCCATACCCCTCACAGCACGTCTCCATAGACATCACCACCAACCAGGCTGGTAAGGGGCTCCCTCGGCTGGATGTGATGATGATGATAATGATGATTATATTACAAGTGGATCATCATCATCTAGCTTTCCACATTTTCAATCTTTCCTCTCTGTAAGCAGCCTTGTTTTATTTATAATGTTACATCATCTTCATGCACAACATAGCCAAGGCTGCTGTATAAATTTGAATGAGGCTCCCACTCCATGACATAGCTGACTGAGGGCTTGCTAAGATGTCACAGTGCTCCACCGTGAATAATGACTTTAAGGCTTGAAGAGAGAGGGCAGCTGGCGTAGTGAAACCTATACATGCAGTGAAATACTGAAACTCTGGCTTTTTCTTTCTGGGCCTTCCTCCCCTAAATCAAAGTAGCGGCTTGTGGATAATTGAGTGAAACGGGGAGGGGTGGAATTTTTCCTTTTGAAAACATGGTAGAGGAGTTCAATCCCTGACCCGAGACGTGGCGTATTACGGTTTATGGCAGGACCAACGCAGAACATTGCCCCGATATCTCTTCTCCGTGTACAGTGGGTTCTATTTACACATCAAACCCAATGATAGAAAAAGCCCCAGTTTGCATTTCTCTTTGCGGGCACTCCAAAAATTCTTGCTGCCAATCCCTTTTTTTAGATTCACATCTGGAGATTGAGTTTGGCTGCTTTATGGCTTGACACATCTCTGTGTTGTTTTTCTGTGGTCTTTGTTTAATGAGACTTTGTTTTTGAGAACAATGCAGCGCAGCAAGTCTCTGCTGCTCCATTCGCGGGAGGCTACACCCCATTGAAACCTGTCTGTAAATCTTCAGATTTACGCACTGACAATCTTGTTCTCAGCATTAACAAAAACAACTATGCATCTTACTTAAAACTGCTGTAAGCAAGTTTTCGGTGAAAATTCAAATGACGACTCCCCCCTTCCTTCTTGCTGTACTTCACTCCTGCCTTCTTGTCACTCCCACCCACACACGCACACACACACACACACACATGTATGTGGCACAAATGCTCACAGCCATGACAAAGATGCACGCAAGATGACCTGAAATATACAGGAAACTGAATAACAAAGGTGATTTCACCTTCCCTTTTTCCCCTTTGGTCTTCCTTCATTTTGGCTGTGTATGCAGTCTGTGACAGTGAAGTTTCTCTCTGTCTGAAGGCCGTTTTCCAGCACTGTGAGCTAGGTTAACCGCGCACAGCAGATGGTGGCTGCCCTGACACATGACATGATTGACACCAAGCTAGGCATTCCCCCCTAGCTGTGATTGGTTGTTTTCATTGAGGCCGAATTAATTAATACAGCCCAAGGAGCAGCTAAAGAGATTGGATTTTTTGCACATCATGAATACCTGTTGATACATAATAAGAATTTCACCACATAAACTCATTTTAAAAAAAAGCTTTCCTGCAGCAGCTTTAATCCTGTCCTTGTCATAATTTTGAGTTACCTTCAGCGTGTGTTACTGTAGGCATCAGCCACATAGGCATTATTTCTTTGGTGTGCTGTTTTTGGCTCATGTGATGTGACGAGGCTGCTACAGCACAGACAAGTTGAACTAGAGGTTTCTACTTTATTGTTGTTTAACAGCTATCCAGGTTCGACTCACTACTTCAGTCTGAGATTGGAGGAGATCGGCTCAAGATAGATAACATGAATGGTTGCTTTCTACTGCTATTTCAGACGCATCATTTTCAGGCCATGTTGAAACATCCTTTCATCCTGTTATCTCTCGCTGTCTCTGTCTCTCTGTATATTTGTGTGCGTTGTCTGTGTGTGTGCGTGTTTTCTGACTTTTTCTCTGATGGAATCTGAGCCCAGCCAATGGAAATGACAGGTCGAGGATATTGTCTTTGCACAGCGCTTTGGCTACAGTAGTTTTCATGCTCTTGTGGGTGTCTGACTTGTACACAGAAGCACCTATCAAGGGACAAGTATTGACCAAGTGGAAAATTTAAATGAGGCCCTTTTCATTTTTTCCCCCTTTTTTCCTTGTATGAGATAGACCCTGGGAACCACTGCCTGAGCCAGTGGGACCTAATAACAAGCATGAAGTGAAGTTACAGTACGGTGAAGACAAAAGATTGTCGGTTGAGTTCATACTGTCAAGGCTTCTATATAGAAAGAGTTACAAGTTTGTCAGCTTGGGCCCCTGACACCTTCTCTTGTACATGCATTGTGAATTTCTTCATGTCAGGCACTCTGTCATGCAGAGTTGACTTGAGTTTCCATGTGCTTTCATAGGGCGTTCTGACCTGGAGATGATGCAATGAGTTGATGTTGTCAAATTAATTACAAATTCTTAGCATTTATTTTCCTTAACCAAAAGAAAACTACCGATTTACTTTTCCACTTTAATAGTAAAATGAACTTATTTCAAATCTATCTCAAAGACCAGTGAAACAGAAATTGCTTTTCCAGATCCCTTTTGTAGGGGAGTACATTTTCAAATTAAATTTAGCCCAGTTGGCAGAGAGAACATACCGTATTTGATTACAACAGCTCTCCGAGGAATGTAATGACCAAGTGAGCTTGCCTTTGTCTGAGAATGAGTCTGGAGAGGAGTGGGAGGGAAGACCGGCTGGGAGGGAGAGCGGGAGTGAAGGTTTTTTTGACTGCGAGACTGTGACAGTGAAGGAGAGGAAAATGAGGGAGTAAATAGGTCTGATTATCAGGGTGGCCTAATGGCGCTGACTGTCCCCATTTGACAGGCTAATAGCACACTTGACAGATAGATGTAGGGGAAGCAATGTTCAGGCCTATTGTTGGAGTCTTCTGCAGTAATGAGGTGTCTGCCAGTAATCTGCCCGGCCTATACCCGGCCCTATGTGGCCCTTTGTAGCCAGGTAATTGCACTGTTCCTGGTTTCAACGGGGGGATTCATAGGCAGGCCACTGAAGAGGCAAAAGTATCCAAAAGGGATTAACGTTAATAATGCAATTCAAACTTAAATGTGAGACTCTGAAAAGGAGTGTCGATCACATACATCTAGCTTTACAGTCAGGAAATAATGAGTGGATTTAAGTTGGAACTGTTTGCTATACTGGTACAGAACTAGTAGTTTCTTCGATTACCCAAGAGACATAAAAGTGCACCTATCTCAGCTGAGTCTTCCTTGAGGCAACATGACATGGTTTTAGTATTGGCTGAGCGGCGATTAAAATAAAACATGAGCCCACCTAGAGAGTAAGGTTGAAGTGGGCGTGCGGGTTAGAGTGTGGATTGGATGTGAGAGGACATTAAAGGGTGAGAGAGGAGAAAAACAGAAAGGATGGAGGAGGAGGAGGAGGAAGAGGAGGAGGGAGGGGGGATAATGGAGGGAAGGGGGGAGCTGAAGGGATTCAGCGTGAATCGCCAAAGAGGCCATTTAACTTCTTCAGATCCCAGCGTGTGTCTGGGAGGAAGGACTGATCAATACTGTGATTTAGGAGTTCATTCGCAGCTTGCACTCTCTGTGACACACACACACACACACGCACACACACATATACATATACGGTTATACACACACAGGTTATATACTGTCCCCTCTTAGGCTATCATTCACATTTGCCCCAGGTTTAGTCATATTTATCTATGTTTGCAATTGAAAAACAGACATTTTATGATTCTTTCTGTAATGTTATGATTTAATTCTGCAGGCCCTCTGCCCCTGGTGGCTTTGCTAAAATGCTAAACGTCCATGAGGATTGTTGAATGTGCGACACTCAGCCTGTGAGCAATGAAAGTACTTGGTGTGGAAACTACTGAAATGGCAGCGATGTTCTTTTATATAATCCATCTTGGACACTTAACCTACATCCACCACTGCATGAAATGACTTAGGAGGGCACTTTTCATCCTTTACTCCTTTTGTACCTCCTCTCCGCTCTGAGTGGTGTTGTGGGGGTGGTATGGTGAACAATGCATGAGAAAAAAAAGTCCATAAATCTCATGACTGGTGCTATCTTTTTCAACTAATGCCTGATGCTCAACAGTTCTCTGATCTCTCTGGCGCAGCCTCCTTGACCTAGATTATGTGCCAACCATCCCTCAGACCACAGAATGCCAAGTATATCTACGAGCAGTCCTCCTCCACTTAGCTGCACTGTTTGGAGAGCAATTCCCACAGAAATGCAAACATCTCTATCCGTGGCTTTCTATGGGCAAAGTGGCTGGGCTGCGTTCAAGATACTAAGATGCAATGCAGTAGGGCGAACTCCAAACAACCAGATGAATTAAAGGGATTTGCACTCCCTGGGGTTCCAAAAACAGACGAGATGTTAGGCGGTCATGTCCAAGGAGGGTATTCAAAGCACCACTCATTAAGCTTTTTTGTGTTTACAGCCTACAGAGCCTTTCCATGTGTTTTTGGGGGGGTTGCCTTTCTTCCCCATGACTCCCCTCTCACAGCTCCCTCTTCGTATCAGAGCTGGAGTGTCCGAGAGTTTCATCATCTTAGACGGTTCTTCGGGCTCTCTCTGGGTGCCATTTTTATTTCATTTGATGCCTGTTCTCATAAATGTTGGATCCTGTCCCTGGACCCAGAAAGTGAGGTAGTAGCTGCAGGCAAAAGTAAAATGTGGGCTTGAATGCTACTGAGCTCCCCGTCAATTCTGCTGTCTTCATATGGTGTATTAAGTAACCATAGGAAGGATTACAGCTGTGAATGTGTGTGTGTGTGTGTGCACGCATGCATGTGTGTGTATGTGTGTGTGTGTGAGTGCACACACCATATATATTTGCTGAATAGGCTGAATGGGTTCTTTTTTTCACATAGACCCCATTTTTTTGCAGAATCCTCCACACTACAAATGTGATTTTGAAAATAATTCCTACCATGGTTCCTTGACAGAAAACCATGGCGCTGAACTGATCCCTCCTTATGATGTTTGAGAGAGGCCCATTACCATGTAGTCATGGCTGGCTTGGCCCTCTGAGCCTTTGCTAATGGGGAGCCAGTAGTTAACCCCCGTGCCTTTGACAGAGGCACAGCACATGGCAGAAGCCTGCTCCCCTCATCTGAATCGCATTGTATAGGGGCCCTTATTAGGAGGCTGCATGGTTCAGCGATGCACCAGTCTCTTAAAGCACAAACCACATGTCGATTGTAGAGAAAGAGGAGCTCTATCTTTGTCTGTGTGCATGTGTAATATATGTGCAAATGTCCTCATTTGTGTCTCTTTGAATGTCTGTGTGTGTGTGTCTCCTCTGTGTGTGCAAATTCTCTCTCTGGGTCTTCCTATAGGCACGGCTTAATGGACCTCTGGTACAAAGTCAGCTGACCAATTACTATGGTATTCTGTCCAATCATTTCACCAAGAATAACCGAGGCAGAGCAGGAACTTCCAGCTGGGAATTCCGTTGTAAAAGCCCTGCTGCATGTGGAATGCAGACCGTTGGCTGCCTGTGCTGAGCTTATCCCAGAAAACTCACAATCAGGGACCAGCCACAGAGGATGGAAATCTGGAGCTGGACTCTTGAAACTATTGGGGTCATTTTGGGATGGACCTTTGAGAAACATGCAAAATTATTTCTCAGTGACTACTTTGTAGGGTCTACTTACAGATAGGTTTTCTATGTATAGTTTAAAATGTAGAACATACACATGTGACGTGCTGTCTACTCACCACATCGCATGAATTAGGATGACTAAACGCTACGGTATGCATGTCAGAAGCTTGGATCTGGGCTCCAAATCATCTGTATTCCACAGTAGATTAATCCTACACAGGTTAAGAAGCCTTCCATTCTTTCATCACTGCTCTAACTCCTCTCTCTTTCTCTCTCTCTCTCTCTCTCAGCTAGATGCTGGGAGGCTTTGACTTTGATTAATGGTGAGCCAAGCTCTGCATTAAAAGCCAGGGGCAGCAAGTGGGGCCAGATAAAAGTGGAGCACAGGAGCACGGGGGGGAGGGATGGAGGGAGGAGAGAGGAGTGCAGGGCACAGCCACCAATCACTGTCAGCGTCATCGTCCCCGGGTGACAGTGGGGGACGCAGTCGGAGGGGACAGCGGTGCTTCAGTGGGCTGAACCTCACCCTCACACAGGCGCGACACATTGTCTCTGACAGCCTCTTCACACATGGGCCACTAGGACGCAGACACACATGCGTGTGCACACACACTTTCTCACTCTCCCTCTTTCCCCCTCAAAAACACGGTCACTGTCTGTCCACTGGGACAAAGAAGAAAAATCAAGTATGAGCGAGATGTTGAAAGCATAGCGTGTAGTGAGTGTTTTTCGTTGTCAGTGTAGGTTTATAATCAGATTTTTAGAAGTCACAGTGGGATGGGTATGTGCTCAAGAGCACACATTCAGATTTTAGAAACTTTGCACTTGAAACCATGCATAATAATCTGTCCTTGGCAAAGTTGGATAAAAGTGGGTCTGTTTGTCTGTGTGCCTGAATGGGGCTGAAGCTATGGAAATACCTCCTCCACTCAACCCCATTTTCCAGTGCAGGAATTTCTGTGTGGAGCGCCCCTCCCTTGGGTCTGTGAGGAACAGTGTGTGCCTGTGGCCGGTAATTGATAATGCGGCCCAGGCAGCCCAGCCCTGGTCAGTGGAGCGTGAACCAGCCTGAGAGGCAGAGAGGCTGAAGTGCACTGAGGTGAAGCTTAGCCCTCACACCCTCTGTTTGGGTATGAGAGAGCGAGAGCGAGCGAGCGCGAGAGACGGAGAGAGAGAGAGCAGGAGCTAAGAGTCAAGTCAGGCAGACAGATCAGAATCCATTAATTCTGACAGGCAAATCAGAACCCATTCATTTACATTTACATTTTAGGCAGTTAACAAACTCTTTTATCTCGAAGGTCTCACAATGATGGCAACAGGTGAACAAGCATTGTTTGCTACCAGAAATACTGAGTACAAAGGTCAGGGCCTTGTGTCCTCCTCACAGTGTTCCAGTAACACAGACTGGTTATATAAGAGTGCAGGAAAAAGAAATAAGAATAAGAATAAGAAATAAGAAAAGAATAAGAGATACAAGGGATTTGTTTTAATTTAAAAAAAAAAAGAACAATTAAAATGAGAGAGAAAAGCAATATCATGTAATTGAGAAAGAGTCCCATTTGGTATCTCCTGAAAAGAGGAGTTTTTCAGGAAGATGCTGAGTGAAATGGGGATTGGAGACCAGGTGGAGCAATGACGAGGCCTGCGCAGGGAACAGGCGGAGGGCCAAGTGGCTGGTATAGTGGCGAAATGCAGAGCCGGGGCTTGTGTGTGTGTGGGGTTGGATCCTGGCCTGGAGATAGGCGGGTGCTGATCCCCTTGCAGCCTTGTACGCTAACACCAGGGTTTGGAATTCAGTATGATCAGCCACAGTGGCCGGTGTCTTACCCCCCGGGCTATGCTGAGCACATAACGTATCCTTTCCGTCGCGGAGCAGCTGCTGCGACCAAATGCTTCCATTATAATCAATGAAACCGGCTGCATGGAGCATGACAGCAGCGCACAAGTCACTTGTAAACTCCGTGGAGCTACAAACATAAAAATAGACAGTCTTTACCAATATTTTATACGCGAGCTGTGTGTGGCCCTTTCACACAAAAATGAGCCATAAAGTGTACATATTTTAAAATAAATGATTAAACTGCACCCTAGCTGGCTATTATTCCTTGCATATGGTAGATTATAGATGTTAACTTACTCATAAAGTCAAAAAAATTTAAGCTTCACTGCTGGGTCCAAAATCTGAAGACACTATCTTACACTATCCCAAAGCTGTCAGATATTGGTAAGATATTGGTATTGGTTAGCATTCTTTCAGTCAGCCTTGCTTGTCTGTTGATGAGTGCTTGGGTCAGTAAGTTTGGTCACATTTTTCTTGTAAGCGCAGAATTCATCCTCACAATTTTAAAGTACAATCACAAAGAAAAACCTTGGGACATTTCTATGTAAATAAATGTCTGCTTTTTCTTTTCTCTATCACCAATTGAATTATTCCTACTTTGTTGCGTAACAAAATAGAGATTTTAAATACACTGTGCCTGGCTGGTTCATAAAAGCTTTTACGTTTGCTGTTCTAAAAGCCTGGTGTCGGATAGGTCTTTCCAAGGGAAATGGACCTCTGGCATACAGGAAGCGATGTGTTCTACATTTTCAGCAGCAACACCAGCAGTGGAGTGCAGAGAAGAAAAAGTTGGCAGTCAGTGTGGCCAGTGATAACCATCATGACTGAGCCGACAAAATACCTCCAGCAGCTTCTTTCAAAGAGAAAAGAAAGAAGATCCAAGAAAGGAGACACCACAGTGCTGGCAACAGTGTTTGACTGGCAAGTCATCTCTGGGAAGTCCAGTGAAAAAACACCCAGGAAATGTCCATTTATTACCAAAGACAAGTGCATTAGTCGACAGCATTTGCATTATTGAAGTGGGTGAAACAATGACAAACTGCACCTGTTAATACCAAAAGTGCTGTGTTTGTTCTAAGACAATCCCTAAACAACATGTTTAATTAGTGGGTTGACTGACCCATCTTAGAAAATCACCAAGCCTCTTTGTGGTATGTGTATGTCTGCAAACAAACACCTGTCCATTCTTGTGACTATACAGCTTAGCATACAGCCTGGTATATGAGTGCTCATTATGTTCTCTTTATGCAGGGCTGTTGGGGCTCCATGCCGCCTAAACAGTGCATACCGCAATCCTCCTAAGCACTGCTTATTGCAAAAAGTGTTACACATGAACGAGCAAATTAACAAATGAACAAACAAACGAACGCACAGGCAGATCCTAACTCTTATTGAGACGCTTCTCCCGAGTGCCTAAAAAAAAAAAAAAAAAAAAGAGGATCT
>OMKZ01032093.1:37905-63279 GCA_900302535.1 Neoniphon sammara | reverse complement strand
CCCCAACCTTCAAATCTGCAATGGAGTAGTAAAATAATTTCACAAACACCCACCTAAGAGGAACTTAGCATGGAGGTTACAGATGACTGGACAGGACACGCTACAACAGCCTCTACATGTTACACATAACACTTCCTGGACTGTTAAAAATACCATTGAGCAACATCTCTGCTTTTTGAAATATTCTTGGATGTTATGTAATGTAAGCTATATTATTTTTGAGAAAAGCTGATTGAGGGTGGGTAAAGATTTCAAGTTATTTACCTGCATCAAAAAGGTCATGAGAAGAAACATGAATATTTACAGTAAAACTCCAATGTTTTGGGCAAAATACCCTTTTTCCAATTTACCCAGACTGAGACAAGATGTTCGATACCATTTTCACCTCTGTACAGCCACTGCTTTGGTTCCGATGATTAGCATTTCATGGTAGCTTAGCATAAAGACTTGAAGTTTACAGGAGTCATTAGCCTAGTTTCATCAAAAAGTGAAAAAATAAACCTTACCGCAACTCCAAAGCTATCTTATTTACACAATGTATTGTGTATTTGAAATACAGGTCTTGGAATTTTTTTTTTTTTTTGTGAGAGACATTTTAGGAGATGTTAGACAGTTGGAGCTATAACCGCTGAACATATGGGTTCAGCGGTTATAGCTCCTACCATCTAACGTCTCCTAAAATTACCCTTATTTTTTTAAAAAAATATTTTAAGATGTGTATTTCAAATACACGATACATTAAGATAAGACAGCTTCGGAATTGCTGTATTTTTTTGTTTGTTTGTTTGTTTTTCACTTTGACAGAGCTAGGCTAATGACTCCTGTAGACTTCAAGTCTTTATGCTAAGCTAAAATGAAATACTAATCATCAGAACCAAAGCAGTGGATGTACAGAGGTGAAAATGGTATCGAACATCTTGTCTCAGTCTGGGTAAGTTGGAAAAAGGGTATTTTGCCCAAAACACTGGGAGCATTCCTTTAAAGATGAGTGCCTGGGTGCAATCCTCTGTGGTCTCACCTGTTAGTGGAGCTGGGGGTGGAGAAGAGGTCGATGGCTGGAGCAGAGTTGATGGTCCCGCCCACCGTGGAGATAGGAGAGGAGTCTGTGGTTGCTGTAGCAGGATTCTTGTGAAGCTCCTTCAGACGCTGCTCCTAGTGTGGACAGAAGGCCAGCATCACCGGGAGAGAAACAAACACTCCTTATCTGTATCTAACTACTCAATATTACAGTCAGCAATACAAAATCCTTAACTAATAATAAGGAAAAAGTTTTGTTTTACATTAGTCACGAAGTCATTAAACTCTGACGTCCTTGCAGCTAAAATCATTTACAGCTAAACCCTCTTGATTAAGACCTGACAAAGCGGAGCAATGACTGATGACTGACACCAAACTATTGGCTTAGAAGAAACTTTATTCTGAACTCTGCCCTGATTCTTTCCCCTTCCAAATTAGCTTTCTGGTGATTTTTGCTTGACCACTGCTTTCCTATTTTAAACATAAAAACCATAAGGTCCAATCTGGGCTCACTTATGCTAAGTGAGTGCTCCACCTTGCCATAGCCAAGTGATGTCCAAGAACAGACCTTTGCTAGGGAGAAACTGAAGACCGCACTAATGAAAACAAACCCAGTAACATGTTATTACACCCTACTGAAACATTTCAGTATGCAGAAAAACACATGCCAAACAAATGCTGAAGTAAACACTAGGAAACAAAGGGAGAGCATTGTTGCCAATTCAGGGAAAAATCCCAGTGAAGGCTTCCTCAACAGACTTCCCTGAAGCCAATTTCTCCCACCCTTCAAACCACAGCATAAAAAATGTCATTGGAGGGCTAAGCAGTAAGTGCTGCTGGACATTGCCGGTTTGGCCTCGAATGCACTAAGCTGAAAGGAATGTAGGTGAGTGAGGGAAATGTACTTTCAGTGCTTTTAGGCGAGCCTGCTCTTCCTCCAGGGCTGCCTGTTTTTCCCTCTCGTCCACTTTGGTGAAAGATATGCCGGTGTTGGCCAGAGAGGAGACGGCATTGGAGAGAGTGCTAGCCCTGAATCAACAGAGAGAGAAAACAGAGCAACAAACCAGGAGTCATTTCAGGGCTATGGAAAAATACATTTTACATACCAGTGAGCTTAGCACTTTTACAACTGGACTTTGACTTTGAACTTTGGTGAGGCAACAACAAATCTATTGCCTCACCGAAGTGTGATCATACACAGGTATATAGGTGAGCAAAGTAGGTTAAGCATTATAATGTGTATCTAGGCCTCCATATTGTGACACTTTAAATCTCCAGCTCCACTCTGACTTGAGTTGCTATTTTCTTGATATTGACTGCAAAACAAAAGGCATATGTTTAATTGACATAAAAAAAAACTCTACATATTTAAGTGGAATTGTCTTCCATGCTTGAAAACTCGGCTCAGCCTCACACTCTCTTGCTACCAGGCTGCCAAAGCAAACATGTGCCTCTGTTCCAGGCCCGGATGGCAGTGTGCCAGGTCAGGTGAACGGAGAGGAAGCAGACCTACCTGCTGGCTGCTGTGGAGTCTTTAACTTTCTTTCCCTCTAAAGAGGCCAAATGCTGCTCCAGGGCGTCCAACAGGCTGCTGGGGGCCTACAATCATTGACACACATTAAGTTTCAAAGGCTGAGGAACGACTAATACAAGATGTCATCTAAAGAACATCTTAAAAGAAAAAAAAAAAACACACCGAAACATGCCAAGTTACTGCCACAAGTCCACGAACAGAAGAGAAGTGCTAACTTCAAATACAGACAGAGAGAGAAAAGGTTGAGATACTTACACAAACTGTGAACTGAAATTGGAGAGATAAGAAGGAAGGGAAAAAATACAGAAAATAAAGGTGGTAACTGTCAAGATATCATTAGAAAAAGTTTTGGGAGAGAGTTAGCTAATGGTCTTCTATCTACAGTAACTACTCATTTCTAGGAAACGGACAACGAACAAGATGGCTATCATTTAGATGGATTTTTCATTTAATGCACCACAAAGATTAAACTGAAGGACCTCATGCTACCCTTGACGATTGATAGTGATTGGCCCCACCAAGAACGAACTGCATTCAAGTTTGTAAATTTCAATACATAATGAATAGGAGGTAGTTTATCTTTTAATATCCTTTTAACCAGCCTTTACTTAAGGTAGTGATATCATCTCATACTAAAACCGGTAATTCTCACCTTTATTTGCTGTATGACGTGCAAGGTCAGGGGTGAGTGTGAGTTTGAAGCGGTTTGTAGAATAAGGGCAATAGTGGCGCATGCAACCTTTGCCTAGCGTGCAAAGCGCTTAGTGTTAAAACCAGTTTGTTTAGAAGCTACAGGGGTGGCAGCCTGTGAAGGGGCAATAGCAGCCAATTTTTTGGAACTTCACATAATGGAGGTAACAAAACGAATCAGACAACACCTGGCGACCCAAACCATTCATCAAAAGCTTGCCTCCAGCTGGCACAGAGGCAACCTGTCTCAATATATTTTGCAGCATAAATAAAGCATTGTAATCACAATCTGAGTGGTCTTTATAAGCCTGAAAAGGCATCACACATTTGCAAACCAATCTGAGCGCTGTCGTGTTCACAGTTTCTGTGACAGCTGTTCAGAAATGACACACACTTGAAGCTATCAGTGGACCTGGCAATGACGCCATGCCAATTTCTTGGGGAGGAAAAAAAAAAAGGGGGGAGGGGGGACTCTTTACCACCACTGTTTCTTATTAAGTAAGCCAAAACAGAGAATGGGCCAGAAAGTGAGTCAGAAATCTCAGCACCTGGCAAAGTAATCTTTGAGTCACCAGTATTGATCAACAACCTATCACACCCTCCAGATATATTAAACAGTTAACTGTTCACTCTAAAATCAGTGGGGAAATATGGGCTACCAAGCAGTTTTCTTGTTCAACATATGAGAATAGGAGTGTGACAGGTGTAGGTGTATTTACGCTGCAAAATGATATAATTTATCATTTCATCCATTATACCATGGTTACTTGCCACCTAAAGGTTCATGGTTCACTCTTGGTATGTGTAAATCTCAAGTCACATTCCATTTTCTAGCAATATATCCATGTTAATTTCCAAAAATCTGGCTTTTTTCCACTTTAAAGAGAAGCAAGCCAGCAAAAGATGAGAAGTGTAAGTAAATTTGCAAGGTGCTGCAGAGCCATCTTTGGACCTGTTGTATCTAGGAGCAAAGGGAAGCGCTTTCTCACCTGAGAGAGATCAGGAATGTCTCCTCGATCAATTCCCACTTGCTGCAGGAAGAGAGCCAAAATGGGTCAAAAAAAGGGCAAAAACATCTAAATTATCCAATGGACTTTGGACATCCCAGATGTCCTGAGGTACAATCTTGACTTGCCTCTGCAACTTTGAGGAACTCTGAGATCCTTGTCATTCGTGTGAGGAACTTCTTGTAGATGTCAAGACCTTCTTTGCATTGAACTTTCTTCATGTCAAAGTATTTCTCTGTTATATAACACAAAAGTGAGCACAAAACAAAAATTGTTTGTCATCATCAGTTTCTTCAAGGCACACATCATGGGGCTTCTATTTGCTTACAAAACTTACTGTAGAGCCTTGGATGCTCCTTCCACTGACCCCTTGAAGTTAACACATTTTCAAAACTGAAGCCATCAATATTAGTAGTCTTATGTGCGCAGTATCTCCACAGGGTAAGTATAT
This sequence comes from Neoniphon sammara, assembly GCA_900302535.1. Taxonomy (NCBI): domain Eukaryota; kingdom Metazoa; phylum Chordata; class Actinopteri; order Holocentriformes; family Holocentridae; genus Neoniphon; species Neoniphon sammara. Next base: position 58,580 of record OMKZ01032093.1, on the reverse strand, counting down.
CAAATGCATCTAATCACACACTTATGTCCCTACAGTTTTCTGCAATTTAGCTGCCACCCGCCACCCCACCTTAAAGACTCAAGACAAAGGTTAATGCTTTATCAACCATGAGGAAAAATCACTAACTACGCCAATATAATCTGGAATGATTTAGTATTATGCAAGGTGCCCCTGCATGGTAATAATTCAAGTAGAAACTTACTAAAGGGAATATAAAGATATTCATTCATTAACCTGGCTTGCTTGTTGTTTCCACTGAAGCAATCAGAATCTCACTTGTTTTGTCTCATGGGGTAACCTGATTACCCTTCAGTCTTCTTTCACTCCTCATATCCGTATCCTATCCCTGTCTTCACCAGTCTCTCCTCCTCTAAGCTATGCTATTTTCTTCTACAAGAAGGTGAAATCAAGGAGTGGCACCTTAGCCCTTAAGATGCTGAACAGTGCACATTCATCATGCTCAGAGCAAGAGAGAGAGAAACTTTGTCCATATTAATTTTAGGCCAGGGTCATACCAGAATTCGTGCGGTCTGGAGGGAAACAATGTGTGACAGCCCCCTCTAAACTTTCTTTGAAATAGGCCTGTTAGAGGTGAGCACTTCAGGGAAGCCATCAGTTTTCCAGGCCTTCTCAGCCAAAACCTGTCAACTAAAGGCTAACAAGCACTGCGCTGTGATGGAAACGCTAATGAAGATTCTCCAAGCACATACTTTCAAAGCTGAATAAAAACTATTAAACAACTGCATGGACAGTTCTTTCGGTGTTTCAGCCCTGACTACTGTCCATTAATACTTGATCTCTTCAAACATACTATACGAGACAGTAAGGTACAAGCTCAACTCGTGAATGTGCAAGACTATGTTAATATTAATTATATGGTTCTGGTGCAGAATGTATGCTTTGTTTTACCCAGGAGGTTGATGATGCCCTCATTGTAGGCTGCAAACAGTCGGATGGCATCTTTGAACAAAAGCATGAAGGCTGCGTTGATCACACCGTTTGTCAGTTCATTGGCATTGACCTGGAGAGAGGGGTAGAGGTGTTGGAGTGTATCTACCGTTAATTTACCAAAGACTGTCACTGTGAAATCTTATCGGGTCATAAAAATGCCAATCCAAAACCATTCATGAGGACTGTACTATTCTAAACATAGAAAATCTGAGTAAGTAGGGAGGGATACAAGTGCCTGCAAGAGATTCAGATGCTAACAAGCTAAATGAAGCACTCAATGTCAAGCACTCACATTAAAATCAAGTAACACGTCCATCTGATTCTGGATTATTGGGATGGTCTTAAGGAGCTTCTCTGTGCTCATAGTTCTCATCACTCCATCAGACCTGTGGAAAGAAACAAACAGAAAGGAGTTTTACCACATTCCTGATATACCCCTCTGAAAGTAACTTTTAGTCTGTTGACACTAGTGAAAACTGGGTTTCATGTCTTGCCTGCAGGAGAGGCTCAGTTTGAAGACAACTGTAGTGTAAATGGACAAACAGGCTTTGAGTTTTTTGCCTATGAGCTCCAAATGATGTAGACCAAGGCCAGATTGAAAACTAACCTGTACCTACTTACAGTACAGTTAAAATGTCAAATCAGTGGCTAGAGCTCCCTCAGAAGGCAGATGTGAAAAATCAAGATTGTCATACTTTCAACTACTGCCTCAACTACTTTCAACACTGGTATCCTAGTGTGTTACAGTAAAAGAGATAAGAATAGAAAATGAAGTGTCCTTACCCTCTTTTCACTTTAGTGAAGTCAAAAGCGACTTGTCTGTAGGACACGGCCTTCTCATTAAGGTAGCGGCTATACCTCCTGATGAACGTTGACATGTCATAACCTACATTGATTGCAAAGACAGGGGTGAGGTGTCCTTTCAGTGACTGGCTGAGGATTCAAGAGCGTATTGTGGCACAATGTGCAGAGCGCTAGCTACGTACCTTGTAGGCCACTTTTGTCCAAAAAATTGCTCAGGTTGAAAAGTGTGTTTCTTGAAGCCAGATACTGTATAAATCTCTGCAAAACAAACAATATGTGAGGACACTTACACACTTACACAAGAGACAGTGAAAACGGGTAGTGCAAACCTGGAAATTCAGCCAGCTCTGTCTATGTTTTTTGGTAAGCTTTCTGACCAACTAAATGTTATGTGGTGATTAGTTTCACTTGTGTTCACTGTGTACTCAATGACGCAAAGCTCTCTCATACCACCTATCCATATGTATTCTTAAGCATTAGCATACAAGGTTATTTGACAAAAAGTCAAAGGGAAAAGGTGAATATTTTTCATTAACATCCTGACCTCATTGCCGTAGACCATTAGATGATGTGTGGTGGTGAGGGACTTGAAGACCACCACCCAGCTGGTGTTGGTGGTCCTCTCAAACAGTGTGTCAGCCAGCTGAGGGATGTTCACATTCATCTCATTGGTGCACTGAATCAGGTCTAAATGGGAAGCAAAAGAAAGAAGGTGCAGAGACATGAGTCAGTATGACAAACACAGATTGAACAAAGCAATGCTCAACACTTCACAGGAAGCAAACTGACTTGCTGTTCAGCGAGGGCACATATTTTGTCTTTGCAACTTCCTCTTTGCTCTCTTATCTGATCATTTATATAATACCAAGCTGACTACAATCAATAAAATACTAGAGGGCAATGGAATGCTGGTGAGTCAGAGTTCAGGTAAACAAGGACTTTTTTGCACAAACAGTTCCTGAAAGCTGAGGTGCAGGAATGGGCGACAAACTTCCTGGCAGTGCCAGCCTTCATCACCATGAACCCTGAGCAATATTGGGCTTGTTACACAAAAATGAAATAGATCATTCATTTCAAAAGCAACCACAAAATTGGTAGCTGTGTCCCTCTACCTTTAGAAACCAGGATAATTCTGCCCTCAACACTGCCCCTAAGGAGGTTACAGAGCACAGTGGCAGGTATTAACCACTCAGACGCTTTATATGTACACACATGTATGCACACACAAAAGACAGTGTGCACGCCTCTGTCTGGTCGACTGGCACGGCTTGCATCCTTGGCATGGCTTCCATGGCAGTGTGCCATGACCATCTGGCCTGTAGTGAAAGCAAATGCCTCCTGGGTCCCCTTTCCATCAGTTCCATGATACTGATCAATGATCTGAGATCTCATCAGGACAACCATATATCTTCACATACAAGGCCCTCTCTCAGTGTTGGGTGGCCATTCTCAATGGCACATCTTAGTACATTTGATAGTTAAAATGTGGTGATGCTCTGAACTACAAGCTATCAAATCTACACTCTGAGGCCAGAGAGAAAAATTAAGCATGCCAGAGTAGTAGTGATTTTTTATGAAAAATGTAAATAACTCAGAGGGGGCAAATGTTGGCCTTCAATTGGACCTTTAATTTGAAAAGACGGGTTTTGGACAAGATGTTACCTGCCTCATAATTTTAGTGCTACAAAGCCACAATTTGTGTAATATGTTTGATCTTCTTTTGTATTAATTTGTGAGTTGATTCTTTCTTAAAAAGGAAAATAAAATCAACCATGCCATGGATCCTTCTCCAAAAAAAAGCTCCAATTTGTGAGTACCTGGTTGTGATTATACCTTGCTTGATAGGCTGGGGCGTGAGAATCATCTCAGAGTTGGGTTTTTCGGCTGTGACATTCCTAGAGATCACACTAAGCTGGAAATGACTATGTGGTTTAGGCCAGAATGGATACAAGGAAGGGAAAGGGGGAGGGAAAAGAGCTCAGCTGACTGCTGTGTTCATCTGGCAAACAAACAAGAAACCAAAGAAGAGACATCCCTCTCCAATGAAGTCAAATTCATGTGAAGAATCACAAAAATCCAACAGTAAACAATTTGGGTTATGAAAAATGTAATCTGATTTCTATAATCCCAATACATGTAATATGATATTACCAAATTCTGATGAGGTGCCAAAGAAATGTCTTCATTTTGTTGCCCTCTTCCAGGCAATCATGTGACAGACTAAGTATTGGGTGTGATCCCAGTTATCCAATATTCATAGACATCAGATGCCAGAAACAGGCTTGGCAGACAACGTAAATAAATATTTGAGTGAATTTTATATTGTGGGGGAAATGAATGATCTTCCCCAGGCCCAACTGATTTCTTTTCCTACTTGGGTAAAAATCAGTTAAGGATACCACTGATGTATTCCCCTTTTTGGGCCATTTCTGGTGTTATATTCACATATTCTTCCCCAAATGTTTTATGTCTCTGGCATTACTGGAGATCACATTATGTTGAAGATTACTATGCTGCTTAAGCAAAACTAAGTTCAAATAGATACCAATAGGGATGAGAATAAATGTGAAGAACTAAATATTGTATTCCTCTGGCAAGCATAAAAATAAAAAAGGTATCTGTCCACAACGCCAAATCCATGCATAATGATGACGTAGAAGCTCTGGATAACTGTCCTACTCATGGCTAACAGGAAAACATCAATGGAAATGACTAAAATATCTTGATCAAGTTAATAGTTAATCATAACTGTTGCGTTCGAGGCGGCTGTGCTTCCCACTGAGGCCTGTTTACATGGGTGGTCTATGAATCCTCCTCAGTGTTTGTTGAAAGCCACACAAAAGGCTTTTTTGCTTTTTACACAAACAATAGGCCACCCATGTGACAACAAAAGCCTTTTCAGATGCGATTGAAATGGCAATGGGGAGTACAAATTCGCCAACAACCTTCTCCGCTGGTAGTGCAGAGTTCTGCTTTGTGAGGACAAATCATCCAAATGTAAGCCTTCAGTTGGGGAGAGTGACAAGATGTTATAATCTAAAATATAGGCTAAAGCACTAAAGCCGCTGACCGTATCACGCATCAGTAAACTGAGATTAAAGTGGAAAGCTGCAAAAGAGAAAATCTCCTCATACACAAACAAACAAGGCCATACCAATATATGGAATCCATCTGAAATTACCTCTTGGATTCTCATCTTACTGCTCCAAGAATGGTTAGTATCTGTAATGGCACTGTTTAGATCAAACCTGTGTGCACCTATTGATTTTCACTCCATGTCTGGCATACATTAGGGTCTGTAAACAGTATAGGGAATGTGAATCTGACAGCAGTTGTGCCTTTGTGAATTTCATATGTGATCTAAACTGTGACTTTAAAGTAGACGTGCTGTTGGTGAATAACAGCAGGGTATATACCCGACGCGACCTGAGTTTGGCCTGATGGTGGCACTAGAGGAAAGGTTATGGGGTCACCAAAATCACGGGTTTCTCTTCTTGGGGTCACGACTGTGCAAAACAAATTTCAAAAGATTAGAACAAACTGTATTTGAGTTATCACATTCACAGCCATGATCTGCAGCGACATTTGGGGGAAATGTATTAAATAGGCCCGACACAGCCATTCTGTGGATATAATTAGTATTTTAGTGTAGTACAATCTGATTTCTTCTCCACTGATTCTTGATCCATTGAACAGCAAAGCGGCAGGACTCCATAGGTATCTACACAATAAAAGGAAGCTCAATACAGAAAAGGAAACACTGATTAACATCACTAAGCTCAACCTCCCACTATAGGCCTGGAGGGTAGCTACTGCGTTTAAATACGCTATATTAAACGGGTTATTCCCCACGTATGGGCAGTTATCTGATTTCTCAAATGCCATGTCAACGAGAAAGCCAGTTTCTAAAATCAGGGTAAGGGATTCAGAAAAATCAGGTTACGAAGGCTAAATTTCTGCCAGAGAAAACTGATTTCTGAGCCATGTTAAACCCTTACTCGGATTTCTGAACAGCTTTTTACAAAAGCTTACCAATAAGCTTACCAATAAATACAAACTGTGCAAGACTCAGTAGAGTAGAAACTTTCCGTTCAACTTGGTCACTGAAGAAAGCTTAATAGTTTTGTCAACGTTACTTCTGATGAAAATACAAATATATAATAAATATAAATAAATATATAAATATAGGAAACGAAGAACAATAGCCGCCTGCTGCGGCTACTGGGGAGTGCATGTGTAATACTGGGGTTTCTGAGTAAATGGCGTAAAGGAAACACATTTAAACCCGATTTCCTGCTATAACCCGGTTACTCTCAGCAATCTGGTTTTGTGTGCACATGTAAATGTAGTAACTTTCTCTTGAGGCTTGTTCCCCTTCAGCATATTTTGCAGTGACAAAGTTAGGGAGGTTTCTTTCAAAAATGTAATTTGTTATGATTATTGACAGTGACATTGACAGTTTTTTAGGGAGTAATCAGTGACTTTACTTGATATATGAGATTACTCAAACTGTGACATAATCTGTTCACTTTCAATTTGGGATTACTTTGCATCTGACTCCACTGACACTATTTACAACTATTATTAATCAGCATTTCCAGTTGTGCTAATATGTGTGTGCAACCAACCAAACTTTAATTTTCTTCTCCTGGAAGTCATATGTCAGGCTACCCGTTGTGGCTGATCTTGGTTATCCAATATTCATAGTCACCAGATGTCAATAAGAGGTCACAAAACTATTTTCATTAATTTTACATGAGGTGTGACCAACTGATTTCCCACCAAAATTTGTGGAAATCACTTAAGAATAATATTGAATAATGTTTTTACCTTTACCTTTTTTAATGTTTATTTATTTTTATTTTTATTTTCTTTAAAGTTTGCTCAGTGCTAAAGTGAGTCACTGGGCAAACTGAGAAGGTTCTTTCAACTGAGAATAGCTAGAGGCTAACAATTAGGTCATTGCTTAAAAGTTGACAATTTTAAATATATGAGAAAACAAGTACAAAAAACTACTTATGATTCAGGGAATCAGCCCTGCTCGACCCATGCATGATATGAACGGCATGGATATGAATTAAAAGATTTGTTTGTTCTGCTTAACAAGTTAAAAATACTCAGCTGCCCAAAGGCAGTGCTCAACTGTGTATTGCTAAACGTGGTTAAGAAACTGTGGCTTGTTTCCTCTTTAGCGATCTCTCAAAGCTGTCTCTGTGGCTGAACACTGCTATTTTTGCTGAGCTACTACTTTCAAAGAATACGTCAGCGTTTGCTCCTCCCTGTTTATTAATTCTGCACATACCAACTTCCTTAAAATGTACTGGTACAAAACAAAAAGAAACTGACTCAGCTGCAGGAAGCTTTCACCCCTTTTTCATCACCGGAAACAGAACTGAAATAGTGAGGAAGCTCACAGAAACTGACATGAGAAGCCATGAACTTCATCCTGTAGGCCCTGTCATTGTTTACATAAATTTTCTTGCGGACCAACTATACTAGTAGTTTCCATGATTGCTCAGCTATTTCAGACACCATCAAAACACCTCCTGACAAATCCAATTTTTTAAGTCTTTTGTCAGTGAAATTCTTGGGAGACAGTAAGACAAAGAGTGTATTCACCTTCACTTGCTAGCTAGGCCAATATGGATGCATGTTAAGATCATTAAATGCAAATACTGGACAATGAGCTTATAGAGCCCACACAAAGCCTGTGGGTTGGAATGGCCTGCCATACATTTTTCGGTGGCCAGCAGACTCATTTTGTCCATAAATTCTTTAAGATCTGCTGCATCTCCTCACCTCAACAAGCTTGCAATACAAATTAAACACAGCTCTGTTGTACACCGGAGCAAATTCCCCACACTGCGAGCCATCTAACATGTTATTTAGGAAAAACACATTAATTAAGTCTCATGGGCCATCTAAGGAGAAGCATTAGCCTACAATTGTAGGGATTTTATTTAGTCAACTTTCACTTGTGACCCAGATTTGAGCTCTTTATCACACACTCATCTGTACTTGTTTGGGCTAGGTTTGCACTCCTGTAAATTTTAAAATATGTAAAATGTAGGATGTATTGCACATTCACTGTATTTTTTCTAATCATGTCACAAAGTTAGTATGCTCACAACAATCAAGTCCAATTGAGTCCATCATTCTACTGATACCATATACAGGCTTATTTGAGATTCAAGAGCTTCCTGATACTGCAAGTACAGCTGCTTTGTAATTACATGTAGGTTTTACTAGGTACATATTTAGGGGCCACAGGGGCCAGACTTTCTATAAATTAAACTAGAATGACAGAGGGAAATTAATTAAATAAAGCACTGAACAGAGGGGATGCCCAACCAGTTGATGCAGTACCCTCTATCAGAGGACAGCCCATGGGAGGCTATGTCTTGTCAGTGGTGAAAACTTTGAGCTCAGCCAGCAGCTCAGAGATGGACTGAGAGACCTTGGCAGAGATGTTGGCAGAGAATCTGTTAAGTCCAGAAAACGTGACATGCAACAGGAAGTGCAAGTAAAACGAGGCAGCTGGTAGGAATCAGACAAGAGCTTAGTTGTGAATTCAGTGTTCTCTGGTTTTGGGGAGCTTTGTGCCCATGGAAGATTTCCAAAAGGAGTAGCATGACAGGGTGAAGGATTCAAGTAGCTGAGCGGAGATGGCTGCATTAGCAGATGAAGCTGACTGACGGTTTACTCAGAACATGAGAAAGGAAGTGATGAGTAAACCCCTTCTAAAAAAAAGGAAGTATGAAGTACAAAGTGCTACTGTGCAATAGATTCACACCGTGTGAGTGTAAACTACTGCTAATGCTCATAACAAATTCGGTTAATGGCATCTTAATGGCTCTTTTTCTTTAAACTGTACTTATATCACACGGTATTGCATATTCCTCGCCTTAATGGGATTAGCTTAAGTCTTGGCATAGAGGGCTTATGAGCAATTTAGTTGTGGCAATATAATTTTCATATACCATGATAAAGGATGACACACAAGGCCATTTCACATGAATTATCAGCGATCTGATGGAGTGAACACTGTGGGATAAAACACAGGCCCTCCAGAGGGCCACTCACCACTCTGCTACTGCCTCACTCAACCATAATCACAACACAGAGGCAGAGGCATTTCCTTGCCTATCCCCAGAGAGACACTCATTAATAAAAATACACTGACACAGAAATGCAGAGCACGGCGTGAAAGACACAGCACTCAATGACATTAAGACAGATGTGATGATGACATGGGCATGAAAATGAGAGGAACTAGGCATGAAAAGGAAATTCGTTTACAACTTTCTCAGTTGCTTGTCAATTGCAAACTATGCACAGTTCTATAAGAGTTTAGCTATTTGACTACCTCAAAAATCAATATGAATCTACAAAAAAACTCCAGGAAACGCTAGTCATTCTATGGAATCCTGCTAAACCACTTTTTCAAGTTTGGTGTCTAGGTCAGATACCAAAAAAGGCAGATTTTTCCTCCAGATTGACAGCTTGAGGGTTATAAATCCCTCTCCCACAGGGGCACAACTAAATGTGGTCATGCAGCTTGTGTGTAGCCTGCTCAGCCAGAAGATTATTAGCAGATTTCGACTAAGTGTCTGAAATAACCTGCCAAAGTCGACATCCAGATGAGTTGGTGCTTTCCTAAAGAAAAAAAAAGACAAGAAACGCTACATTTGATTTACATCACAGTAAAAACATTAAAGAAGCTGGCTGAATCTCCTCCATATGAAACAGCCAACACAGGATACCAGTATTGCTGTAGATACTTAACCAATATCTTGATTTTATAGTGGCTAGACATTTCTTTCTACAATCTTAAATGAAATACATTGAACCACTTAATAACTTCAAAATAAATTTAAAAAATCTGTCTGTTCATACTGTCTTTCATCTGCATCTACCCAATAACAAACAACATAAAACAGAGACCACAGTACACAGCCATCAAATAAAGCTTTAAAAAGTACAGTTTTTCATGTTGAAGGTTATAGATGCCAAGTATATAGACCACCAGAGTGGAAAGACTATACAAGGACCCAGTGACTTCTAATTAGTGATTTGCGGTACAAATTGTTGCTTTATGACATAACAGTCAAGACTTGTAATTTTGGCTTTTACATTTAGCAGCTTTGCCAAAAGTGTGTGCTTCCTTGTTTGGATTACGCCCAAGCAAATCTCAATTAGATGTAGGCTACGTTAGTTTGGAAACTATTTGGAAACTTTTAAGATAGCATGATTTTTACATGTTTGGAGCGCCAAAAAAAAAAAAAAAAAAAGCATTCCCCTGCCCAAATGTTCTTGTGGGATTATTACGTATTCACGCAATCAGCAACCTAATTGCCAGGAAGTGGCTCCAAAGCGTCCCAGCCAATCTTGCCTATGATCAAGTCAGTTCCCTTGCGCTCTGGGAAGGGGTTGGGCTGTGTAATGACTTCCTGTTAGCTGTTTACCCTTGGCAATCCAAGGCTTGCTTCAGGAACTACAGAAAGACTTCCTGCTTCAGGAAATGTCTCCCTTTGCAATCCTGTTACTGGACATGATGTCTGCTAAACCACATATGGAGCCCATGAAGTTATACCCACACCAGTGCAACCCTCAGAGATATTTCCTGATTATTTCATGACATGACTGAGCTACTTAATAGGAAGTTTGGCAGAAGAAAGGAAACAGGTGTAAAACATAGGGTATGGTATAAAACATAGGTGATTATCCATTGCCCTAATTCCATTGGCTGTTCCCAACTAACAATGCCAAACTTATATGGTTTTGATGCATTCTATGTGAATGATAAATTTAGTTACCACAAACTTGAAAATTTATTGCAGTTGGCAATGATATGGGTGGAAGTCTAATTTATTTTATATTAACCAATTCATCCAGAGACTGTCTGTTTGATTATAAATGTATCTTAGGATTTACATAACTTTGTAGGAAGCCATAAGAAAGAATGTTTTAGGGTAATTTTTAGCAATAACTGGTATAATCTTTCCCAATAAAAAATGGAATAAAGGCTGGCATGAGTGGGATTTGGATCAGTGCAAATCTTTACATTGCATTTATTCCACTGTTTGTTTATTTGTTTTTTTCTGTATGGGCGCCTGCTCAATGATTATGTATGTGTAAATAGGATAAACATTAAGGTAATTATTTAAGTTATATTTGATTGACACTAAGGTAAATATCTAAGTTATACATGATAAACACTAAGGTAATTATTCATGTCTATAAATGATCAACATAAAGTTAATTATATAAGTTATAGAAAAGGCGTAGGACCACATAATTGTATACTTCTTCCTACTCCTTTTTGGACATATAATATTTAATGTTATTTATGGAGAACTTGTTGCAGGCCTATATGTTTACTGTTTATTTTATTGGTTGTTCTTGTTTTTTCTTACTTATTTGTTCCATGTTCAAAATAAAATCTATTCAAATTCAAATTTATTCAAACATTGGATGCAATGCAATGTGGTGTAACGTGGTCAACAGACTTTCAAGGAAGTGTTCTGCCCATGGCTGACACCTGATGACAATGTCTAATATCAAGTGTAATTTGGCTATAAGAGTCATGAGAGCAACTCCTCCACCATATTTGACAAAATAGAGAAACAGTCAAACACATATCAAAAAACAAAACAAAACTGGTGACTGCTAAAGCCCTGGAAAGATGGAGCACGTTAAATGCTAGCGCCAACAACTCCACCTATTGTTCCTAATGGCTGCAGGAAAGCTAGAGGTGTTAAGTGGTATGTCAAACTGTTTTGACACGGCTCACAGCTTCAGGTCAAAACTCGGTTCAATTTCGAAGCGTCAACGCAAGAATAGACCACCAGCATACAGTGTTTTCTTGTATCCATGAACCGGAGGAGTGATCAGCTGATTTTCAATTTCTCCTCCTGTGTTGACGCTTCAAATCTCCCACGTGTGATGTGCACTGCGGGTGTCATGTGCCGCATGTCTAGCTGCTTCCTATCTGTCCAGGGCTTGAGAATTAGGCAACAGACAGGTGTGACTGGTTGACAGAGACTAGACTTTTCCACTCCATAAAAGTATCTTGCTAGCCAATGGGCTGTGGTGGGCTACAGCAGCAGGCGCTTCACGGTAGCAGTTTTGAGTTGTGCTATTGAATCTCACAGGCCTTTCAGAGTTACAGTAGGCTCCATTCAGCTGAGCTAGTGGACAGTGTGTCAGCACTCTTTTTAAGGTCTGTCATTCGATGCCCCTGCAGTCACATGCTCCTCGTGGGCAACTGCGTTCTGCTTGGGGAGGGGGATCAGGGTGATCCTCTGGACAGAGCCTTAGGGAAGGTGCAAAGGTGGTGAGTGTGTCCCGTGGCATTGCTTGGGTGAACTACCCTCAGGTAGCTGCTGCTGAAGTTCCAGGAGACAAATGCAAACTCAAGAGCTGGAGGAGAACAGGCACCACTTTGGTCTCTGTTGGGATGCCAGGACATAATTCAAAGACTCGAGAAACCTTGACATGCCATGGCATGGCCAAAGTCCATTTAAGTCCATACTCTAAGAATTTTATTGTCTGTACAACAATTTCCTTAAGGTGTTACAATTCAGTAGCATTCCACTTTTGTCTGAATTCCTTCCTTAAACAATGATTCTGCCCACAATCTCTGCAAATCAGTAAACATGTGGTCCTATAATAAGAAGCTGCACAAAACAATAAGCTGATGCTGAAAACCCGCAGGTAACAATGTTAGAGCACAGCCAGTCAAGCATACTTGCCTCACAGGTCACACAATTCCAGTGGTCAATAGTGTAATGGTGCCAATGGAGAACCAGACGAAACCAAAACCACAATCCAGCCATCAAACTCATAACAGGTGAGAAATGAATGAGAACATTCATAGCCCCAGAGTTTCATTCCATATAGATTTGCGTGTAGGCCCAGGGTGTGGGTGAGACTTTCAGTGGAACATGAGGCCTCATTCAATAACCTCACAGGCTACAGCTACAGACTTTGGCAAACTGAGTGCAAATGGGCTGAGCAAAGGAAAGAGAGGTGGCTTAATATCTCTACATCCTTTGATTTTGATCTTCTACTGAGCAATCTTATAAAAAGCAACTTAGTCTCGCCAATATGGACATGTTACATAAAAAATAGATCATTTTAGGCTTCAAAATGTCAGCCCTTGCTTGAATAACTTGATGAGGTTCAGTATCATGAATGACCCTAACTGAAGAATTTGCTTTCTTTGCATATGCCAATCATATACATCAGCAGGCTAGCACAGGGCTTGCAATTCTTCTGCATGTCCAGAGCAGGTAGAGTTGTTCAAGCGTCCTGCTTAAGGATTAAAAACTGCGAAATTTCACAGACAAACCCCTTTCACACATGTTGTCTAAATGTTATGAAGCTTTACTGTTTGCTGATCACTTATAAGCAAGAGCTGGGATTCAAAACTGTGTAGAAAAAAAAACCCAGCACTAACTATCTACATTTTTGCTAAAGCCGTTATTGTCGTATGTGAGAACAATGCTATCGTATTATCAGAGTAACTATACACAGCTTTAGGACGCTCTCATTTACTGTAAGAGACGCTCCTGTGAGTAAAGAAATCACAGAATTCAAAAGGAAGCGGTTTGCTCATTCTGGGCCATTTGTATTTCACATCTGCCTTGAAAATTCCCCAAACATTAGTACAAGTGCATATTCAGCACTGTGCCAAACTTCTTCTGCCTTTTTTTTTTTATTTCCCCTGCATGGGCAGTAAAAGCAACAAATGACTTACTCTATTGGATGTATACCTCAAATGTAATATCCTGTGAATTGGAAGGGGAGGTGGGGGGATAAAAATCAGACCAGCTACCTCTACCGAAAAAGAGTTAGACTTATCCCATAATGTTACATATTCCATGTGTGAAAACGATTTAGACAGTCTGTCCAACCACTGGGATTTCCTGCCAGGTCGCTTTGAAGATCACGTTCTACTCAAAACAATTACACATGGATCCTCGTGACTTCAAAATTATGTGCCATGGGCCAAAGTACAACATAAGCTGCGTTCATACAGACATAAATATCCTGACTGCACTTCATCTTGATTGCTCTTCAAGATGTTTACGTCAGGAGCGAAGGTGCACAGCCACCACGTCATCATTTAATAATTACTTCATGAGAGACCTTTGAGTCGTGTGTGTAACTGATTTTACATAACAGCAATTAACCTAGACAAAAAAAAAAAAAAAAAGATTGCTTCCATGCATTTAGGCTGCCTGGTTTTCATGACAACAGCAAATCTCAGAAGAGGAAATATATTACATAACACTGGTGGACTTACAAAAAACACGTAAAGTGGCCTGTAGTTTGATACACATTGCCAGACTGTAAACTGCACTAAATCCACTTGGTGCCATTTTCACCAGAAGCTATTTCACACTTGCTTTAAATAAACAAGACGAGTGAATTAGTTGAACCTTGCCATGAAAAGCTATTTGTTTAGCTTTACCTTTTCCCTGTCTGGTAACTCTAGAGTCTCTTTAAAGTTATGTGACTGAGTTTATCTAGCAGGGCAGTGTTAAAGAATGCGAACCCTGGCCCGGCCCAAATCAAAGGAGCCGGAGAAGGGGGTCGTATCTCACCTGTAAATCAGACAGGAGGAAGACGGGGATAGCAGCTAGACACACACCAGGGCTATTTCTGGTGGGACAGGAAACTCCAACACAAGTGCACCCTCCAGCCCTCCTTAAATACCTCATACCTAAGTGAGAGTCCTGCTAGCCTCTGGTTCTCTAGAGTAGCTCAAGGAAAAGGCCTCAGTTCAGCAGCTCCACTGTGGAGCTGCCAGTCACCTGGTCATCTACGCCTTGGGAAGTGTGTGTGTGTGTGTGTGTGTGTGTGTGTGTGTGTGGGGTGGGGGGCTGAATGCTGTAGTTATGCAGTTCAAAACCCACATGTTCCGACATCATACATGGTGCTTCTTGTTCAAGCCTAAAAATAGCGGCTGGAAGTGGATTCCACACGGTGCCAAAACCAAGGGACTGCCTGCAAATAAGCAATATACTGTTCGCAGTGGAGCCAATTGGGGACACAATAGAACAGAGCAGCGTTATATAACACGTCTTATCTTTCCTTCATTTTATTAAGCACCCTGACAAGACTTTTTTCCCCCTGATATATCATGGCATTGTTCAAACCAGTTACAGGATAATTCTGGTTATTCTCAAGCTGGGCCTTATTTTCTAAGTTTTTGTCATTATTACAATTTTGTGTGTTCAAATTTTCACCACTTATTTCACTGTAAAGCTTGATGTAGTTTCAGTTCACCAGGATCACAGCTGTCCAGTATTCAAATATAGGGCCAAAGGTCTAACAGCACACACGCTGCAGTTACACTGCAGTTAAACACGTGTCAATAATCACAAAATAGTATAATAAAAATGAGAGTACGAGTAATAGAATAATGGTTCCATTTGATATGTTTTTGCATTACTTACTTCCTTATTTGCTCCACTGGTGAGTTTTCTGCTGCGTTCAGGTCATATCAGAATGGAAGAAATGGAAGAACAGGCTTATGTTGCTTTAGCTCAGAAGAATTCTTCACATTTAATGTCCGCATCCAAAATCAATAATATTTATGAATTCAAAATCAACCATAAATGAACTACAAAAGATATTTCTGACAAGTACACTTGATAGTATTAGTGTGAACAGAACTCATAAAAGTGATTTTTAATACCTTGGACTTCTGACTTTAGTGGATACCCTGCTTTTTGCTTGTGTTGACAGTCTCCTGTAAATTTGTGACAACAGGTATTAGATAATCGAGCCCACTTAAAACTCCCACATAATCCACTTATATTTACTACTAGGAGGTTGATGTGAACGTTTCTTTTCCCACAGTTGGCAATTCATATTTACAAAACATCCAATGAATGCAACATCAACAGTCTACTTGCCAAAGAGCTTAAGCTAGTCGAAATAACATATTTAATACCACAATATATACACAGTTCCAGGCAACGGAGAACTGGAAACTAGATGTAAGCAGGTTCCACTGAAGTGTATGTGTTACTGTGTTGAAAGACATGTTTAAATCACTTACTGGGTTCAACCACTGCCCAGCAAGTGTGGAGCGGACAGCAGCAATCAGGGTGAACTGAAACTACACATCAAGATCAAAAGTGGTGAAATCGTGAACACAATCAATGTCATGATGACAAAAACTAATAAATCTTGGATTGAAAATAAACACAAGCATTCTTTCATTGAAAACTGAATCCTTGAATGATGACCTGAGCAAACTAGGAGCATGTAATTTAGGAAACATCTACCTCTGTGAGGACTCCCAGTATGACAGGTATAATGTTAGCATAATGGAACATGCATCTGGCAGTACGTTCCATTAAACAACACAGGTAGCCTGATGGCTTACAATCAAATGAAATTGTGGGGGCTGATTTGCATAGTAGACGCACTTTATCTTTGTGGTTTGTGGAGCAAAGTGTTGCTCATTTTCGGTGTTTTGTGTTTCTCATTTCATTTGCAATGCTAACAAAAGTAGGCCAAAACATAACATATTCTATCCACCAAGACAAAAACAACTGGATGAAGGAAAAAAAAAACAGCAGAATTGTTGGATAGGAAGAGGGGTAAATTAAGGTAAGCTTATCTACACAGCAAATTTATGCAGGCTACAATTTGTAAGAGCTGATGAAATGGGATGAGAGTTGGAAGATATGAAGAAAGCCACATTTGTGGGCTACTTTTCATTCTGTGTTTCTACAACATGGAGAAAGCACCTTCTTCACCTGTCCAGCTCAAAGTGTACACTTTAGCACTAGAAGAGAGCTTGATGTGACTGGTATGACCATGTTCAAGCTGATACTGCAAGCACATTCCCATTCATGCTGGTTGACAAATGATGACCCCAATGCAACAGCTACCCGAAGAAATGTCGCAGGTAAGACGTAGCAATGGCAGTCCAGTTGAGAACTAGTCCAGGGAACAAAAATGATCAATGCTACTAAGTATGTTAAAATTATCAAAACACTGACGGACAGAAAGGAGTAGTTCAGCATATAAAAGAGCAAACAGCAGAAGCTGAGAGACAGAAGTCAATGACAAAAACTGACCTAAAAACAGTTAAACCCATTTTACCACCACTGCCACAAACATGTATACAGCTTGAGAAAGCAAAAAGAATAAGCTGATGGGTGGCTGATATGTTTGCTGTTGTGTGTGACTGTGCGGAAAATCAGCATGTGTTCAAAATACTAAAATAATAATCCCTAAAAGCTATGTGCCTTTTAAAGACCTTCCATAAGATTGGTGAGCAGAGACAACACATTCGACGGGGTGCCAGTCCTAACCAAGACTCAAGAAGTTTTTGTCTTACAGAAAATAAGTAAAAGTAAGACCATGGGTTTGTTAGTGTACTTTCCTTAATGTATTAAACAAAGCCACAGAGGAATTATATACGGTATTGTAAAATTACTTAACTGTTATTTAGTCTGACAGACATACTATTTTCATGTGCTTTGCTAAAAAGCACCCCTACTTTGTCTTTTGGTGTGACAACTCTTAAGTAGCAAAGAGGCCTTTAGTTTGTTTTTTCCTACTTGCTAGGAAAGCAACAGGAATCCCTTGCAAATTGATTTCAGCAGATAGGGGAAAGTGTTCAGTGAACCAGGACAAAAATGCTGACTGAAATACTGACTGAGATCAAAGGTAAAACACAAACTCAATTAATCAGACCAGTGCACAATTACATACTCCCTGTCAGTCAGGTTTGAGCAAATTACCGGAGGATTGGCTAAACTGTAAAGGGGGATTCATGACAAATTCTGCTGCATAGGGAAATGCCTAAATATGATCTATTTGACTTGGAAGGAGCTCAAGCCTCTGATAGCCCCGTGGAGGTCTGGGAACAGACAGCGACTCAAACATGGCCCAAATGTCAGGAAGTGCAAAGGCTATGTCAACTATCCAGTAGTCAAACTTCTCTGCTTGCACTAAAAGAGAATGACATTCAAAGTCCATCCTACTGAATAGTTTCCGCCATAAATAACAAACAAGACAGCTGAAATAACCACATTCTGGAGCGCAGTGACAAGGAATCATGCAGTGACACTGTTAAAAAGTAATGCTCATGGTAAGGCTGTTTTGTGAAAGCCAACAATACCATGGACACTCTGTGACATATACAAATAAAGAGCAATTATTGGACTACACAGAATACCCCACTCAGTGTTCAGTGTTATGATGATGACCTAACATATATTTAGAAGAGCCTTTAAACAGCTCTAGCCCTTATATGTGCCATTCATCCTGGTATAGAGGGAACATTAAGATAAATGCCATTTAAAAAGCTTATCAGCATCGAGATATTAATCCAGACGTTTCTGGTTGTCATGAGACACTCTTCAGCACCCATGACTCACCAACAGCACTTATTTCAATAAAATGTCCAAATTTAGCAATACATATTGCTAGCTATAGACCACAGCCATCCTATGTGTTGCTAGCAAAATAAGAAGGCACTTCCAAAATATCAAATTTTTACTGCAACATAGGCTGCTCGGCAGATTACCGTCATGCCAAACTGAAGAGGGGTCTAGTCGAGCCAGAAAAAAAGGCCTGGACTAATATGTTATGAGGTATGTACCAATGAGCAAGGTAACATTTGCCTGTCATATTTTGTTAAATGGAGTTTGGCGTCACGCTCTCTCCACACAAGAGGGCTAACACAGACTCAGCTGAAACTATTTGGGTATGTGCAAATGCCCAAGTGCAGTGGGCGTCTGGAGAATGTGGTTAATGATTTGAGGAAAAGTTAAAGCTTTACAACCAAGTAACGTTAGCCTTAAAATGGGACATGGCTTCCAAGACAGAATATGCCAAACACGAGGCTGCATTTCACTAGTCCAAGATGCCAGCATGGCAACTAAAACAACAATTTCTATCTCTGCCATAAGTGTACAAAAAACATATATTGTTTTCATAGGCAGACTACCCTCGCCTAGCTAACGTTACATGTATTTGCAGGCCTCACAACCACAGCCCTGGCATAGGGATAGAGACGCTGGAAACCCTGAACCAAACCGGAATTCTTATCAATGTTAGCTAACAACTCAAAAACAGCCAATACTTACAATCCAAATGTTTCTTTTTTGGCCCCATTATTTCATGCGTGGTCGCCTTGCACACAGTTTTGGAAATCGCCGACCCGGTAACACTGTGTTGAGCGGCGGTTATCCTGTCTGTAATGCTCTGTCCAGACATCCTTTATCGGTTGAACTAAATGAACAAGGTGATAGAAACGACTCCAAATCCAACAGAATCGTTTGGTTTTTTGTGCGTTACGGTGTCGGTCTCCAACGGCTCTCTGCCACCTGACAACACTAGAGACAAGAGACAAGAAATAATAATGAGGCGACGGCAGGCAGGCGTTACATTTCACTTGTAGCCTATCTAAATGGGAAAGATATTCAAGCTCCACGACTTTAGCTTAGGCAATTGATTGAAAGTTGAAACTGTAGTAAGGAGTACCACTATTTCGTGGCTATAAGATACGAACCCGGAGTCTTTTTAATAGATCCCAAACGTCTACGGTCTCCTCTCCTCTTCTGTACAAGTCTTTCTCACATACCAGTGTTAAGGCAGTCAGAATATAAATAGATATCACTTCCGGTTGAAATTTTCAAAACAATGTGTTGCAACGTAACAGCACCAGGCTAAAAATGGGGATAGGGGAAAAGTATTAGTCATGTTTTTTATCCACCTGAGATCATACATTTGTGTAACTAGTTTTGATATTACTATGTTGCGAGTATATGAATAGATATATATGATAGCCTCATGTAAGCAAACTGCGTTTAAATTGGTTAAATTACTCACAATATACGTGTATGATAGGGAAATTGTATTGTTACAGCAGCAAAAACACTTAATAATATGGCGTGTGTTCCCCTAGTGTCACGTAGGTTGGTATTATATTTATTGAAGTGTGGTCTGAGGGCACATTCCCTAGTCCTAACAATAAACCTAACCCTGGCCCTAAACTTAACCCTACCAAGCAATGCTGCCCTCAGAACACAATAAAAAATGCCGCCCTCAGAACACATTCCAAAATGCTGCCTTTAGAACACATTCCTATAAATATAATACCAATCTCCTGAAGTCACATGCATCGGGCAAAGTCGATTTTACTTTTATTTTGGAGGCAAAAATCGTCTTATTTCCTGTCTTCGTGTAGTTAACTCTGTATCACTTGACGCTCCTCTCCTACATAGGCTGACCGCGTTCTTTCTCGCTTTCTTTGGTTCCCACACTGAACTCCGTCCAGTCTTTTACAGCGCCTCCCCCTGCTGGGTTTAAATGGACTGAGGGCTTCACAGGAAAATGGCGGGTCTGTTTCCTGCCCAACCCTGCCTGCCTCTGCTAACTTTTGCACACAATGCTCCATGTGCATAAATATGGCGAGCTCCTGCATTGACGTTTGTTTGGGTCCTGCTGTTCTGTAAAACTATATAAAACCACATGAACCTTTTGACTGCTCCCTTGGGTCCTCCTCCTTGAGGTCGCCTCCAGTCCTGCAGTCACTAGAAACTGAAACTCAACTTAGCAACCAAATCAGCAAGCTATTGTTAAAAAAGCTATTTTGCTTGGTGGAAAAATACCTTTTACCTAATCTTATTTAATTACTAGCAGTTAAAAATAAAATATGAATTGAACATTGGAATTATCTTTTTTATTTCAGTGATTTTTTTTTTTGACAGGGCTTCATTGAATAATTGCCTTAATTAAGACCTATGTGTTTTATTATTGTTGTTGTTATTGTTATAATTTCATTTATAGGCTACATGAACAGAGCAGTTAATATGCCACAATCCTATGTAACTTGTTGCTCAAATTTTACAGAATTTTTTTTTTTTTTTTTTTTTTTTTTT